>JAVJIF010034834.1:0-64921 GCA_038442645.1 Agave tequilana | reverse complement strand
ATGAGAATGGTTTGATTTCACATTTTTTGTTAACTTTTCTTCTTTATTTTTCGTGTGCAGGTTAAATTTTTTAGCATTGCAGAAGTCCACACTTGCTTTTGTGTGGTTGGGTAAATTCTTATATATTGCTATATTCTGCTGCTAATTTTTGTTTATATTACATGTGTCACTGTAATAATTTTAAGAACTAAAATATGATAACTGAATGTTTTAAAATGGTTAGACATTTGCATCTAGAAACTTGTCAATTTTCATTCCAATATACTCATTTTATTCTTCTGTTGTTGTGATCTGGACCGAGGTGTGCATATAGCAATGCATATAGCATAGGACAAACATGTGGGTAATTTACTCGCTTTGTGTGTTCATTCTTTTCTATATTGCACAATTGCACGAATTGAGATTAAGGGCAAAACCCAACATAAGATAAGGTGGGGAAGTCATTAACCTCCCTTAGCCCAAAAATCACTTCCCCACTCACACAACCCAAGCCTTAATAAAACTTACTAGACGTTGGCCTCTAGGACATCTCAGACTCATTTAGAAGATTGACCTAAGGGGAAAAGTTAGAGTTTGACTCTTGTCAAATCGGTGTCCAAGATTGGGGATTGAGAGGTGAAACCTCGAAGAATAATGTTTTGGCATAATTAGGCCCATTGCTCCGGCACAGATACCTCCCACTGATCTTTGCCCTTACCTGGATGATTAACTTGTGGTCAGATTTCTAAAGGTACCCCACGTGGACAGTCTAACCAGTTAGGAGTCGTCTAGATCAACCCTAGTATAGGCTTGTTTTTGAGATTTCTTTTTCTTTGTTTGATTGTTTGTTTGTTTGTTTTTTGTTTTGTTTTGTTTTTTTTTGACATCGTTGTTTTATGGATTACAATTATAATTATTCCAATACATATAGTGATCCATACTTCACCCTGACCTCTTTTGACTCAGATATTACCAACTCGGCATTTTATAATTCTAGCCAACCAAGTATGCCAGATTGGTCTTATCCGAATCAATATATACCCCAGTCCCAATACTATGAACAAGACTGAAATAATGATCACCACTCTTCACAGAGTCAATGGGGATACAACTCTACCGAGTCATATGGTCAACCACCTTACTAACATCCAGCTTCATATATTCCTTCTCTCGAACAACCATTAGAAGAACCAATTGACTGGGAAAAGAAGATGGAAGCCTTAGAGCAACTCAAGCGACGAATTCAAAATCTAGAAACTCGAATCCCATCAAAGTTTTCAAATCCAAGATCCTTACTCTATTTTTCAAGTTTCACAGCAAAAAGAACATACCGACTTAGAAAAGAGTACGACAATTTCAAAGCGATCCTTTTCATATGATAGAAGCAAGACTTAGTCGATTGGAAATGTATAAGAATAAAGAAACTCTCCCTACCCAATCTTGAATATTCTTAACACTTCTAATCATATTGATGAAAATCAAGAATCATGGAATCTTGAATACTTTGACCAAGATTCAATTTCACCACAATACCTTAAACTTGATCAATATCAATCCATTGATAAATTGGTAAGTTTTTATTTTAATGAAATTGAACTTGAATATGAATGTGAACCCGACCCGCAACTTTGTAATTCAATTCCAATCTATATTGACTCGGTATCCTTACCCAAGTTGGATCCATTTTTCGAGCTAACATTGATTCATGTATCCATAGATTTAAAATTGAACCACCTCTTTTGGATAGTCACATTTCATTGATGGGAATAGAATATGAAACTAAACTTTTTGATTTGGACCCAACCCAACTCTTGAACTTAAACTGACTCTCGAACCCAAAGTTGAATTTTTGAGTAATATTGGTTCCCGAACTTTTCATTTCAAAGCCCAATCATCCATTCCACAAAATCAAATCTATTGTTGGACCAAGGTATTAACTAGAATGACTGAGTGATGATCTTCCAAGATTGTTCATGTGAAGGGAATAATTTTCATGATGGGATCTTGCATGATCCTATTAATATTGGGGATTATAAATATGTACATAGAAAAGAGGTCAATAAAGGTGGGTTCCGTGAGCCACCACATTATCTTGATTGGGTAGCAGCACTTGGCCCAATCAGACCACCACCGGAACCACCTCCGTGAGGTAATTTTTCTTCCCTTTCTATTTGTTTCATGTATATACACATTCACGATGCATTAAGGACAATGCATGAGATACGTGTGGGGAGGCTTTACTAGCGTAGGTTATTCTAAACTTTCTTTCTTTTACACTTCTTTTTAGAAAAAATTTTAGAATTTTCATTTATATAAAAACCCTTTCTTTCTTTTTACAAAAATTTTTGAAATAAGAGAAATAGTTTTGAATTATTTTTAAGAAAATCAAGATTATCTTAGGAATTAGGAAGACCTAAAATTAAAATTTTACGCCAGGTAAAATAATAGATCATGTTTAAATTTTAAGATAAGGAAGTAAGATTAGAAAGATAATTTGATCTTGAATTTTTTGTCTTAGATATATGCACTTCGCGCTTGCACAATTTTTTGAGATTGAAACAAGACTGAAAATGCCATAATATATATATATATATATATATATATATATATATATATATATATATATATATATATATATATATATATATATATATATATATATATATATATAAATGATGATAAAACCACTTATTGAAGCTGGGTAATTATGCTTTAGGAAGCATGATTATCCACGCTTAAAACGGTGAACAAAAACAAATAATCTTATTAAGTTTTGTGGCCTTGTTTACTCGAGTCCTTAAGCCCGAGGGATATTTTCTCATCTGGTGCCCTAAAATCGTCTTGTTTGAGAGTCATCAGCTAAAGGCTCACTACCCTGATAAATAAGAAAGCCTAAGAAA
This sequence comes from Agave tequilana, assembly GCA_038442645.1. NCBI lineage: Eukaryota > Viridiplantae > Streptophyta > Magnoliopsida > Asparagales > Asparagaceae > Agave > Agave tequilana. The sequence goes on along the minus strand of JAVJIF010034834.1, from coordinate 62,042 downwards.
ACTAAGGGAAGAAAAAATAATATAAATAAATGGCATAAAAGTTAGAGTCAATATCCCAAAAAAATTCACAGTTCACAAAGTGCATATTTTTCTAATAGTTTTATGAAAGATCAAAGAATCGATTCAATTTTAATTGTTACATTTAATTTATAATAAAATTTTGCATTTAGACTTAGGTTAAGGAGAATTATTTCTGGTTAACATATAATCTTGAATTACTTAAATTTTCATAAAAATATTTCAATATTTTTCTCTATTTTAAAATGCGTTTTCAAAATACTAAGATTTGGTTTCTTTCTTTATGGATTTTGTGGGTGTAATCCGCTGAAAACCCTCAGGAGACAAAAACTCCTCCTCTAGGGGAAACCTAGAGGTTTAACGGCTTATTACACATGCTCAGTGCAGTCACCTGCGAAAGTGTGTAATAATTTTCTTAGTTTTTCTGTTTTGCTGAGGACGAGTAAAGATAAGTGTGGGGGTGTGATTGGTCTTCAATATTGCATATTTCATACCATATATTCACACTTATTTTTTATAAAATATTGTTAATAATGGTTTTCTTTCCTAGGTCCATGGTGTGGAATGACGAAGAAGATTAAAAATCCCATTTATTTGGTGATTTTTAGATCCTAATAGAGCCATTGACTCTGGAAGCCTATTCTGCTGCTGCAGGGAGCAGAAAATAAGAAATCAGAGATCAGAACGCAACCCAAACTGTAGGTACAAGGCCCACCCTGCGGCGCTGCACAAGCAGCCACAGCATGACCGCAGAAATGCGGCCACTCGTGACCATGTCGTGGAGCTACGTGTCGTACTTCAATGCGTGGCCTCGTATGGCCCAATATGGCCCACTTGTACCGCTAGTTTTGCCTATAAAAGCCCAGTATTTTCCAGAGCAGAGGAAAAGAGTTCTTGAGTGTAGTTTCTAGGGTAGTTTCTTCTCCTTAAGATAGTTTAGGTTAGTTGTTTTACTTCTTCCTCTTTTGTATTTTCTATTTCTTGTAAATCTTGTAACGGGGAAGAGAGTAGTACTAAGATGAAAGCAAGAGTATTTGTAATGGAGGGTGACACTATATGAAAGGTTCTCTCTTTAGCTCTTCTTGTTTCTTCTATCTAACTCCTTTTACCTGCTTAGCTAATTTTCTTCTCATAGCAACTAACTGCTTACTTGATAATCCACATGAATCTAATAGCCTCTACTTGGCCTTGCTCTTGCAAGAACCATTGATGGCTCATGATGATGGATTCTAACTTTCTAACATCCTAACTCTCTAACAAGCTAACATTACTTTATTCTATACTTACTCTTATTTAGTTTTGATGATTAAGTGTAGCTTGCACTTGTTTGTTGAGTTTGGATGTGATGAGTTATCTTATGGGTCATGTTTTGAAATGCACTTGAACCAAGGACTAGTGATGGCCAAGAATACATGTGAGGCAACTATCACTAAGAGGTTAGCATGGTTAGTAGAGCCATTAGTAGTTAGTAGCCATGAGTTTTCTTTTTTTTTTCACTTTCTTTTAGAAATACTATCAAAAATCACAAATATCTTCTCTTCTATGTTCCCACTTCTTTGTGTTTCACCGTACTCTTCTCTCATCATTTTTTTGTTTTGTTTTCTTTTAATTCATTAAAACATTGAAGAAACTTTAACACACATGTAAACATATCATGAAAGCTTTTATTGTCTCCCGTCCTTGTGAATTCGACCCTTTAGCCTCTATGCTATAACGGAAGTATCGAGGAAGCCAAAGCACACACACTTTAACTCTTGATTTCAAAAGGACACTTTTGTGCACTGTTTTCTCCGATCAGTCTTGGACTGGTCTTCCGCTGATCAACTATGCTTCCGCTGTGCCACTTTAATCAATAGGATGTTCATCATGGTGTAAGCTCTAGGATCTGGACATGCAGATCCAGGAGAGTCAGTAACTCCCCAACGAGTGTTGTGATGAATGCCAAGTGATGCGCAGGGATGAGCACACATGTATCGATAAACTCGAATTAAAAGCATGCATTGAAAATCGTGTCGTGAACAAATACACCCAAAAAAGAAAGAGGCACCAAGGGTGAGATGTACAAAAGCGATAAACCAGTTGTACAAGCTCAGTAGATAGATTCATAAGATCGATACATCGAGGAGATAATCCAAACAAGAAAACCTCATCTATATACCATATACCTCATGCCTCCATCAACTGAGTACGCACAACCTAAGCTGTGCACAATAACAGCAAGATAGAACATTACGAATCATTAGGAAGCAGTCATATGGTAACTAAAAATCCGTGTAAAACCATGAATAATCAAGTTAGGAGATTAGACACAGTAATACAAGTATAATATCAAGCAAGAGACAGACTGGGTACAATATGGCAATAGTAGGAGATTAGTGGAGTAGTACAAAAGTGGTAAAATAAGGAATATATAATATAATAATAAAACTAAAAATCTGAATTAAAGCACGATGAAAGAAAATACGGCAAAACCAGCAGTACAACTCAAATTACGGATTCATGAGATAAGTACGTCGAATGAATAATCCAAATAAGGAACCCTCACCTATATACCGTATATCTCACGTTATCGTAATCTGAATATATACAATCCGAATTGCAAAACAATACAATGAATTATTAATCACCTCTTATTATTATTGCTCATCCTACGATATATCTAGGTATATGCCCTAGCATCCCAATACATATACATCCATATATCAGTAAACTGAGGCTATTATTGTAAACTGATGATGAAATAATGGGTTATGTTTAAAGTGGGACCCGTACATACCGAGGACCACGACCCATGATTGAAAGTACACCTATAGGGGGTGAATAGGTGTAGTGCTAATCTAATAACAAATGATGTGGAATTAAAACTAAATTGCTAACATTATATGTGTAACCAAAAGTGAGTCGGAATTACCAGTGAAGGGCTCTGAACTACTCCTTGAGATTCCTCTAAACTAAGAGTTGAGGTGGTTCAATAGCTCTCTTGGTTGAACACAAGTGTGGGCACACAAAATACCAAGCATGTATATGATATGAGCAATAAAGCAATGCAAGATATATAAAGAGAGATGAGAGTTGAGAGAAAGTAGATCAAACACAAACACAGTGATATGTTTCGAGATTCGAGCTACTGCTCTACGTCCCTACTTTCATACAGAAGGATTTTCACTATGTCCACATAGGACCTTTCACAAGACCTCCACCGAGGAATTACAATACAAATCAGGAGTATACAACTCCAACTCTCACTGTTACTCCTCTACACAAGAGGAAGGCACAAAGCTTAGCACAAAGCAAAAAAAAATACAACTTAGTGATCCAATATCACAAACACTCTCGGTGTCTCAAAGGATCACAAACAATTTTTCTCATAAAAACAAAGATCCTAAAGATAGGCATTGAATTGATAGCTCAAGTTTGTGAGAAATCAAAGTGTTTAAAAAAAGAGATAACAAAGAAAACACTTGGGAAAAACTTCTTGATAGATATGAAATTTAAAAACAAACTAATTTCCTAAAGGGTTGATTTTCTTTGATTTTTCAAAACTTTGAAAACAAATAAAGAAAGAGATTTGAAGCACAAAAACTCTTTTGAAACTCTTAGAATGTGGGCAAGAAAGTACTTGAAAACCGGTTAAAATTCTCTTGAAAATCTTATAGAAAACAGCCCCCAAAACCCCTATTTATAGGGCTTGAGAAAAACTAGCCATTGGGGTCAAAATCTTCCCAAAATGGGCTGTCGGTCGACTGGCCAACGATCGAAATTTTGACCGTTTGAGCCATCGGTCGACCGCCCCAAGGCAAACTTGCTTGCCGGTTGACCGCTCGGTCGACCGGGCCTACCCGAGAGTTGGGTAGTGCCAGTCGGTCGACCGCACGGTCGGCCGGCCATATATGCATGGCCTTATACATGTCTATGTGCACATCGATCGACCGACTGGTTGACCGAGCTCTGGTCCGGTCGACCGGTCGGTCGACTGCCAGAAGGCTCAAAACAGGATTTTAGGGTTTGAAAATGTAACTTGATAAATCCCTATAAAATTCCAAAAAATCACATAAAATCCACAAAAATAAGTTCATGTAAATATTTGAAGTACAAATATGTGTGATCAAAAATTAACACATATTACAATCTATTTAAACTATTTTTGAGGCATAGAAATTAAGTTTGAAACCAAAATCATATTTTTCAAAAACCAAACTTTTAAATCGAAAATTGATTTTTCTCTAAACTTGTATAAATAAAAAAACTAGATATAGAAATACATTTGAAGAACAGTGTGTATGGATAGAATCCAATACACATGTACATAATATATCTATATTTTTGACATGAAATCCCAAACTAAGTTTTGATAAAAACAACTTAAAACACATGAACTAGATATACATCAAAATAAGTTTTTAAGCATTATGAATCATCAATGTATATAAAAGAAATCCAGCATATATAAAATCATGTAAACTTGTTTTGGTTCTATCTATTCATGAAAACGATATATATATTCTTAAAAATTAAAAACAGTTAAACCGAAACCAAAATTTTTGAACTTGTGTGTGCAAACTTGAGCATATCAAGATTAATCTATCCTAACACAAGATCTAAACTAAAACAACCTAGATACAAGTCTTCTCTTAGATCTTCATCTCCAAGATGATTAGATCCAAACACGATCCATAGAGCTTGACTCCATCTCGAGTACTAGATGCGATCTTGACGCGCGAGCTCTTGAATCAACACGTGTTAGCTCTAAAATTGGCTTTGAATCCTTTGTTGAAGCTAAACAACTACTAAGATCTTGATCAATAACTGAAACTATATAAACACAAGATCATTAGTAACTTAACTAAATAAGTTAGTCATCATCAAAACTAAGGTGAAGGACCTTTGGCCAACAATCTCCCTCTTTTGATGATGACAAAACTTATGAGGTTATATATGCATGGATTAAAGATAAGATTCATAGAAGCTCCCCCTTAACTCATGCATGACAATAAACATAAAGATATTCAATATAAACTCAAATAGTAATAAACAATAATAAAATAAATATGCAGTAAGAATCATAAAACACATGTATATATGCATAAATAATTAGTGAAACATGCAAAGCATACATATATAAACACTACATCTCTCTTCCCCCTTTTGTCACTCATCAAGAAAGGGGTGAGAAAAAACAAATAATATTAACAAAACATATTTAGACTAAAATTTTGATACCAATAAAGACTATCAATTGAAAGAAACCAATTAAAAGTGAAATAATCTTTTTACCAATTGAAAGTGAAACAATCTTTTACCAATTGATACCACTAGAAAATGATACCAATTGAAAGTAAAACTAAATTTTTAGGTAAATACTAAAATCATTTTGCAATATAGATACCAAATTAAGAATAATAATAATTGAAGATTATTGATACCAATATTGAAAATGATAGACTTTTCAAAACAAAATATTTTCTTCATAAAGAGTGGGAGTAAGATACCAATTGAAAATAAATACCAATTAAAAGGATAAATAAAGAATTTTTCTCCCTTTTTATGAAATACCAATAAAACTAATGCATAAGCTTGTAAAGATGCCAATTATCATTAAGAACTAAGTCAAGCTTAGCATGAAATCAATTTGTGCTAAAAAATGTATGGTTAAATATGTTTATAGCACAAGAAAATATCTATATGTATGCATGATCAGAGCAATATAATATCACTTGAATTATGATGCATACATATATATAAACATGAGTTTACAAAAATTATATAGCAAAGGAATCATGTGTATAACTCATAACTACCTCCCTTTTATGCATATATTTGAAAGATATTCATTAAAAGTATACAAGGTATGGTCGCCCAACCAACTACCCTTATAGGGTAGAAGTTTTCAAAAATACTATTTGAAAATAATTTTAACATAGGTTGAAAACTACCAATTGAAGAATAAAGACTAGTTTAAAGATAATTTTAAAAACTAGTACTAAATCCTTCAAGTAAGGAATAAAACAATATGTATCCCATGAAATCATGAAAATCACACGATCATCGATACTTAAAAAGCGATAAAGCACATATATACTCATGAAATAAAAATCATGCGAAAATACAAAACATAGAGTTTATAAGAATCATGTAATCAATAAAATCATAGAGTTAGGCAATGAAGCTCAAATCATCAAAACAAAACAAAACAAACTTCAAGGCATATGTATATTTTGTCAAAATTAAAATATACATACATATCCAAACATAAACGAGTCTACAAAATTATATTGCATAAAAGTAAGTGACTCAAAGATAAAACATGTATATCTAATAGTTTTAAATAAAATTTACATATACATGAAGCTAAACACAAAAATATATACGAAATAGAGAATACAAGTAAAAATGCAAGTATCATCAAAACTAGGTTATACAAATACATGTAATGAGTACAGATGAGCAATAAGGCACAAACATAATAATCAAGTGTAACTCTCTAATTGTATAGGTATAAACGTAAGTTTTAATAGAATTCACATTTAAACAAGTAATCAAAACATGAAACACAAAACATCAAAAACAAATGATCATTAGAGTAAATGCAAATATTATTAACAATATGATATATATAATAGCTAAATAATAATTGAGAGCACAAACAAATATGAATTCATATGAACATAGGTGTATCTCAAATATATATATGTATATCACAAGTCTAATAAACATTGCATTTAACATAATGAGTATTAAAATCAAAACATGCAAAAAATAATCTATGAAAGTATGTAAATATAAAAAGGAGTTAGAGATAGTTATCAAACAAAATGAACTAGTCCTTAGGTCTCCAAAATCATGGTAGTTCTCCCACCAAACTTTTCTTGAAAGTGATGCATCCAAAAAAGTGAACATTTAGCTCGAAACGCATCCACCATCAAGGCACCAATACTCTCTCGTCTTGTGAGAGCTCACACCTACATTAAATACAATAAGGGTGGATGTTAGTACCAAACTTTCTTTGGTCCATGGCGCTCGCACTATTCCTAAACTAAACATACATACTTACAAAATTTGTAACATTTAATCTATTATAACAAAATTTTGCAAGGGAGCCCTTGCGACTACAATGTGTACAAGTGTACAAATTAGCATACATCGTGTAATGTGTGTGAACATGAGAAGCATGTGTATCCCGTGAATAGTGTGCATAAATATGTGGAGTATATTTCTTTCGAAACATATATTTCAATCTTGTGTGGTTCATGACACATTGGCTCAATTTAGAGCCCAAACAATCTACACTCTTCTTTAACATGTAAATGTCATTATTAATACTTGAAGAAGATGTGGAGCAAGCAACATGTTTATCATAAGAAGATGAAGCAATGAAAGTATGACAAACCTTAGAATCAAAAATATTTTTTAAAGAAACTTTTTCTAAAGAAATGCATTCTAGTTCTTTAGAAATCAAAACTATTTTATTTTTCAAAGAATCATTTTCTTTTAAAACAAAATCATGTTTTGAAGATAAAACATTATTTTTTTCTAACAGAATATCAAAATTATTTTCGTTCTTCAAAAATTCATTTTCATTTAAAATAAGGTCGAGTTGGGTTTTTAAGGAATCCCTTTCACTTGAAATCTCAACCCTCTCTTGTAAAACCATATCAAGTTTTGAAAATAAAATTTTATTTTCTTCTTTTAATTTAAAACTTTTCTTTTTCAAAAGTTTATATTTTGAAAGCAAATCTTCACAAAATAATGAAAGTTCTTCATTCAATACATGTGCATCCATACTATCATGATCATTTAAAGAATTAGCACAATCATCAAGATGAGTATCCGAATATACCTCAAGGGAAGAGAGTCATTCCCTTAGACCATGTAGCACATTTGCTCAGATTTATCCCTTCTTGGTTCTCTCTCTAAAATGTGTTGCACTTGTTCCTTAGGAGAGGCCAATGTGTTCTACACTGCAAAAGCGGAATCAAATGAAAAATCAAAGAAAGATATTTTTTGCTAAGTGTGTGATTTAGTGCATCTATGACATGTGCATTATCCTCTAAGTTCTTATCGTTATTAAGATAAGATTTCTTGGCAGTGGCAAGATAGACATGCAATCCTAAAGCTTTGAAGTAGGCACTCATCTTAAACTTTCACCTATCAATGTTAGAAGCATCATACATGGGAGGGGAAAGAAAATCCATGAGTATAAACTATATATGTGCAAAGAAAATCTAGATTGGCAAATTAGGATCTCACTCTTAGGTGGGGAGGTGAATAGTTGGTAGTGCTAATCTAATGCCAAATAATGCGAAATTAAAACTAATTTCTAACACACTATGTGTAACCAAGAGTGAGTCCAAATTCCCGGTGAAGGGCTCTGAAACTACTCCTCGAGATTCCTCTAAATTATGAGTTGAGGTGCTTCAATAGCTCTCTTGGTTGAACATAAGTATGGGCACACCAACAATACCAAGCATGTATATGATATGAGCAATAAAAGTAATACAAGATATATAAATAAAGATAAAAGTTAAGAGAAAGTAGATCAACGTAAACACAGTGACATATTTTGAGGTTCGAGCCACTGTTCTACATCCCCACCTTCATGCAGAAAGATTTTCACTATTTTCACACAGGACCTTCCACAAAGGGACCTCCACCGAGGAATTACAAATACAAAATTCACAACTCCAGCTCTCACTCATCTATACAAGAGGAAGGCACAAAGCCTAGCACAAAACAAAGAAAGAAAATATAACTTAGTGATCCAATAACCACAAACACTCTTGTGATCTTAAAGGATCACAAACAATTTTTCTCACAAAAACAAAGGTCCTAAAGATAGGTTTTAAATTGATAGATCAAATTTGTGAGAAATCAATATGTTTTGAAAAAGAGACAACAAAGAAAACACTTGGGAAAAACTTTTTGACAGATTTGAAAATTAAGAACAAAACTAATTTCCCAAGGGTTGATTTTCTTTGATTTTTCAAAAACTTCAAAAATAAATAAAGATAGAGATTTGAAGCACAAAAACTTTTTTGAAATTTTTTAGAATGTGGGCACGAAAGCACTAGAAAGCTGGTTAAAATTCTCTTGAAAAATCTTATAGAAAATTACCCCCAAAATTCTATTTATAGGGCTTGGGAAAAACTAGCCGTTGGGATCAAAATCTGCCGAGAATAGGCTGTCGGTCGACTGCCCAGTTGACCAGCCAACAGTCAAAAATTTCAACCGCTTGAGTCGTCGATCGACTACCCCCAAGACAAACTTGATTGTCGGTCGACCGCTCGGTCGACCGAGCCTACCCGAGAGTTGGGTAGTGCCAGTCGGTCGACCATACAGTCGACCGGCCATATAAGCATGGCCTTCTGCACGCCTATGTGCAGATCGGTCGACTAATCGGCCGTCCGAGCTCTGGTCCGTCGACCGGTCGGTCGACCGCCAAAAGGCTCAAAACAGGATTTTAGGGTTTGAAATTGTAACTTGATAATCCCTATAAAATCTCATAAAATTCACAAAAATAAGTTCATGTAAATGTTTGAAGTACAAATATGTGTGATCAAAATTAACACATATTACAAACTATTTGAACTATTTTTGAGGCATGAAAATTAAGCTTGAAACCAAAAACTGTATTTTTCAAAAACCAAACTTTAAATGAAAACTAATTTTTCTCTAAACTTGTATAAATTAAATATAATATAGAAACACATTTGAAGTATAGTGTGTATGGATAGAATCCAATATAAATGTAAATGATATATCTATATTTTTAACATGAATCCCAAACTAAGTTTTGATAAAAATAAAACTTAAAACACATGAACTAGATATACATCAAAATAAGTTTTTAAGCATTATGAATCATCAATGTATATGGAAGAAATCCAACATACATAAAACCATGAAAACTTGTTTTGATTCTATCTATTCATGAAAATGATGTTGGCCCAAAGGCCCATCACCTTAGTTTTGATAATGATTAACTCATACAGTTATAGTACTAATAATCTTGTATTTATTTAGCTTCAGATTTTCTATCAAGATCTTAGTCGGTGTTTAACTTCAACAACGATTCAAATCGAGTTTTAAAGTTAGCACGTGTTGATTCAAGAGCTCGCGCTTCAAGATCGCATCAAGTACTCAAGAGGAGTCTACCTCATGGATCACATTTGGATCAAGTCTACTTGGAGAAGAAGATTTTCAGAAGAAGACCTGAGTCAAGAGTTTGTAAGATTAAGATTTTTATTTTAGGATAAAATGTAAAGGATAGATTAGTTGTGGATTGCTGAAGCTTATACACACACACAAAACTTGGGTTTTTGGAAAATACGGTTTTGCTTTCATGATTAAATTTCTATACTTCAAAAAAAAAAGAGTTCACATGTTTGTAATATGTGTTGATTTTTTATCACACATATTTATACTTCATAGTATTTTAATGAACTTATTTTTGTGAGATTCATGGAGTTTTTATAATATTTAAAATGTATTTAAAAGATGTTCAAATGTGGTATTGGGCTGCTTGCGATCGACCGACCGTGTGGGGCTGTGGTCTTCAGATATTAGAGCCTTGCGGCTTATCCTGATTCAGCGCCAGGGTGTTAGACCGTGGTACCGGGCATGCACGGTACCCATCCAAAACACATGCACTATATTGGCAGGCAGTTACAATAACGATAACTTTGTTTGATATGTGGGAAATAGCTGTGGTATGGGACACAGCTAAGTACTACATTAGTTAGGTTAATAACAACCAACCAGACTAGTGACATATGCTAGGTAGCCTAGGTTACACATTTAGATATCAGTTGTTTGTTTACAGTTATGATAGTTGTCTTTTTCCTTCATTCATGTTGTTATGCAGTTATCCTTCAGTTATTTGTTTATCATGCTATTTAGTTATCTTCTGACTGCAGTTTATCTTGTTATTATTCTGTGCATATTGTTTATATGCATGAGCTCTCCTCTTTACACACACTCTCACCAGGTCGCTTTCTGACGACCCTGGATTTGCACGTCCAGATATTGGACGCTTGTTTTTGTTGTTCAGGTGTTCGTTGAGACCGTACGCTTCTTGAAGAGCTGGAGCTTCTCTCTATTCGATTCCCGTATTCTTATCTTTCTTACCTTCATTTTATTTCCTGATTCTCGTTATATCACATTCAGTTGTTATTCCAGCCTTTATTTATAGATATCATGCGTGGATGCTTATATGTGATATTACAATAATCATGATTTATTACAGTTAGATTTATAGCTTGTTTCGGGTTATTTAAGGCTTAGCGCGTATACATGAGGGATTTTCCTTGCGTATATGCGTCGCCGACTCGTGTCGTATCTCTGCTTCAGCGTATTTTGGGATGTATCAACTGATTATATCATATGAGTATGGATGAGTTATTGGTATTGACTTATAAGTGAATTATTCTATATTGCAGTTGTTTGAGGATGATTCCCTACTTAGATATGATTTCGGTATGTGTTTGACTTGTTGATCTCGAGGATATATCATGTGCTTCATATTTAATTATTGATTACTTTAGTGAATAGAGATTGAGTTATTATGATAGTGACCTAGTCGATATAGGTGATCTTATACTTCAGAGTTATCAGATAATAGTCATCACTTTATCAGTTGGTGAGATTAATTGTTGGTGATCATATGACGTGTTCAGAGTTTATAGCATTGGTAGATATTTGTATCAGTTACTAGTTGTTAGTAACACTATTGTGTTAGTGGCTATATCTCCAGTATTCTATTTCAGATGTCAGATATTAGTTGTCAGCTACTCAGTTGTCAGATATCACAGTTGTCAGATATCAGTTTTCAGTTGTCAGATTATCAGCTAGTATTGACATCGATAGTTGTTGGCGATATCAGTTACTATTACATATTAAATCACATTGATTGCTTATTAATAAAAGACACCATAACCCGGGGTACAGGGGTAATTGCCTGATGATGCATGTCGTGTATTTTGGAAGGACTTATTATAATACTGAGTTGTGGGTTCCAACCATGGGGAACCAAGGTAGTACTGACTACCTATTCGTTGTCAGTTGTCAGGACGATGCCCGGATTACGGCGCCACACTAGTTGTCTTTTCGTGTGGGGCTATGGTCTTCAGATATTAGAGCTTTGCGGCTTGTCCTGGTTCAGCGCCAGGGGTATTAGACCGTGGTACCGGGCATGCACTGTACCCTTCTAAAACACATGCACTACATTGGCAGGTAGTTACAATAACAATAACTTTGTTTGATATGTGGGAAAACAACTGTGGTATGGGACACAGCTAAGTACTATATTAGTTAGGTTAATAATAACCAACCAGACTAGTGACATATGCTAGGTTACACATCTTGACATTAGTTGTTAGTTTACAGTTGTGATAGTTGACTTTTATCTTCATTCATGTTGTTATGCAACTATCTTTCAGTTGTTTGTTTATCATGTTATTTAGTTATCTTATGACTGCAGTTTATCTTGTTATTATTCTGTGCACATTGTTTATATGCACGTGCTCTCCTCTTTACACACAGACTCACCAGGTCGCTTTACGACCCTGGATTCGCACGTCCAGATATTGGACGCTTTGTTTCTATTGTGCAGGTGTTCGATGAGACTCTACGCTTCCCGAATAGCTGGAGCTTCTCCCTATTCGATTCCGGTATTCTTATCTTTCTTTCCTTCATATTATTTCCTTATTCTCGTTATATCACATTCAGTTGTTATTCCAGTCTTTATTTATATGATATCATGCGTGGATACTTATATGTGATATTGCAGTAATCATGATTTATTACAGTTAGATTTATAGCTTGTTTCTGGTTATTTAAGGCTTAGCGCGTATACGTGAGGGATTTTCCTTGCGTATATGCGTCGCCGACTCGTGTCGCGTCCCGCTTCAGCGTATTTTGGGAAGCGGGGTGGACAGGGTTTTCTACATATGTATATGTATGTATGTGGGTGTACACGTATGTGTCGGTGTGCTCAGGTAGGTATTAAGTGTATATTTAAATTTATTTGTATGTTCGCTTGCGTGTTGCAGCATTTGGGATTCGTTCGATGTGATCCGGATTCGCTGCAGGAGACCCAACCCGATCCGGATTCGTGCTCGTTGTGGACCCGATACAGTGGTGTTTTGAAGACCGATCCATGAGATGATCCGTAAATCAGTACCGGTTAGTGCAGTGAAGACCAGACGGCGATTCGGCTCCGAAACTGCGTCATTTCATGTGAGTGTTCGTTATTTTGTATTTACCGTTGTCAGTATGCCTTACATGTTGCTCTTATCATTTCATGTGACTTTCTGTTATATTTTACCAGTTTGATTACTTGCACCACTTCATGAGACATCTATGATTGTTCACTTTAATTACATAGTTGATAGGAGCTTATATCAGCGTTATTTCATGTGTTGGTATTTTATCATTGTTGGCTTAGGCCTAGTGTTGATACACCTTAGACTGTGACTTGACTCAGCTCGATCTTGAGATTGATATAATTGGTATTAGTTATCAGATTTGATATTCATGTATTTGGTGATTATTTCTGACTGGAATACTTTTGGATATTGTGGACAAGTAGATATGACATTTCTATACCGATATGAGACAGTTAAGAAATACCACGATAATAGATCAGATGTAGTTGATGTTAGACATTTTGGGACTTGCTGTTTTGTCACCAGGATACTAATATTCTTATTAGCTCTTACTAGTTGTTTATTATTCTGGATGCGGATTTAGTTGTGAGGAAAGTTGGACCGTGATTTGGATTGATCTTGAGTTAGAGTTGATTTGGGATTTACGTTCTTATAATGAAGCCTGATCTGCATTAAGATGAGATTGACGTAGCTGGATTTATGATTGAGTATTATAGACTTATTTAGATGATATGTTGTTAATGTTAAGTATCAGAAGTAGATATTCTAGACCATATGTTGTTTGAGGATGATTCTCTTACTTCGTTATGATTTCAGTATCAGTTGACTTATTGATCTCGAGGATGTACCATGTGCTACATATTTAGCTATTGATTACTTCAGTTAATAGAGATTGAGTTTTGTGATAGTGATCTATTCGATATCAGTGATCTTGTATTTCAGAGTTATCAGATAGCAATCATCACTTTATCAGTTGGTGAGATTATTTATTGGTGATCATATGACGTGTTCAGAGTTTTATAGCAGTTGGTAATATCTGTATCAGTTACTAGTTGTTAGTAACACTATTGTGTTAGTGGCTATATCTCCAGTATTCTATTTCAGATGTCATATATTAGTTGTCAGCTACTCAGTTGTCAGATATCACAGTTGTCAGATATCAGTTTTCAGTTGTCAGTTGTCAGATTATAAGCTAGTATTGACATCGATAGTTGTTGGAGATATCAGTTACTACTACATATTAAATCACATTGATTTCTTATTAATAAAAGACACCATAACCCGGGAACAGGGGTAATTGCCTGATGATGCATGTCGTGTATTTTGGAAGGACTTCTTATGATACCGAGTTGTGGGTTCCAACCATGGGGAACCAAGGTAGTACTGGCTACCTATTCAGTTGTCAGTTGTCTGAGCTATGCCCGATTACGACGCCACACTAGTTGTCTTTTCGTGTGGGGATGTGGTCTTCAGATATTAGAGCCTTGCGGCTTGTCTTGGTTCAGCGCCAGGGGTGTTATACCGTGGTACCGGGCATGCACGGTACCCTTTCAAACACATGCACTATATTGGCAGGCAGTTACAATAACAATAACTTTGTTTGATATGTGGGAAAACAGCTGTGGTATGGGACACAGCTAAGTACTATATTAGTTAGGTTAATAACAACCAACTAGACTAGTGACATATGCTAGGTTACGCATTTAGATATCATTGTTTGTTTACAGTTGGGATAGTTGCATTTTTCCTTCATTCATGTTGTTATATAGTTATCCTTCAGTTATTTGTTTATCATGCTATTTTGTTATCTTCTGACTGCAGTTTATCTTGTTATTATTCTGTGTACATTGTTTATATGCACGAGCTCTCCTCTTTACACACACACTCACCAGGTCGCTTTCTGACGACCCTGAATTTGCACGGCCAGATATTGGACGCTTGTTCTGTTGTTCAGGTGTTCATTGAGATCGTATGCTTCGCGAAGAGTTGGAGTTTCTCCCTATTCGATTCCGGTATTCTTATCTTTCTTGTCTTCATATTATTTCCTGATTCTCGTTATATCACATTCAGTTGTTATTCCAGTCTTTATTTATATGATAGCATGCGTGGATACTTATATGTGATATTGCAGTAATCATAATTTATTACAGTTAGATTTATAGCTGTTTCGGGTTATTTAAGGCTTAGTGCCTACATGTTAGGGATTTTCCTTGCGTATATGCGTCACCAACTCGTGTCGCGTCTCCGCTTCAGCGTATTTGGGAAGCGGGGCGTGATAGGGTTTTCTTGGTATATGTATATGTATGTACGTGGGTGTACACGTGTGTGTCGGTGTGCTCGGGTGGGTATTAAGTGTATATTTATATTTATTTGTATGTTCGCTTGCGTGTTGCAGCGTTTGGGATTCGTTCGATGTGATCCGAATCCGCTGCAGGAGACCCAGACCCGATCCGGATTCGTGCTCCTTGTGGACCTGATATAATGGTGTTTCGAAGACCGATCCATGGGATGATCCGTAGATCAGTACCGGTTCGTGCAGTGAAAACTAGACGGCGATTCAGTTTCGAAACTGCGTCATTTCATGTGAGTGTTCGTTCATGTGTATTTACCGTTGTCAGTATGCATTTACATGTTGCTCTTATCATTTCATGTGACTTTCTGTTATATTTTACCAGTTTGATTACGTGTGCCACTTCATGAGTCATCTATGAATGTTCAGTTTATTTACATAGTTGATAGGAGCTTGTATCAGCGTTACTTCATGTGTTAGTATTTGTAGTTGTTAGTTTAGGCCTAGTGTTGCTACACCTTAGACTGTAACTTGACTCAGCTCGATCTTAAGGTTGATATAATTGGCATTAGTTATCAGATTTGATATTCATGTATTTGGTGATTATTTCCGACCGGAACACTTTTGAATATTGTAAACAAGTAGATATGACGTTTCTATATCGATATGAGATAGTTTAGAGATACCACGATAATGAATCAGATGTGATTTGATTTCAGACATTTCGGGACTCGATGTTTTATCACCAGGATATTAGTATTTTTGTTAGTTCTTACTAATTGTTTATTATTTTGGATGCGGATTTAGTTATGAGGAAGTTGGACCGCGATTTGGCTTGATCTGGGATTTATGTTATTTATATTGGATATTGATCAGTATTTAGATATGACTGATTTTTGTTGGATTATGACCAGATGTGTGGATATCTTACTTTTGACTTCGATATGTGATATCATATTGGTTTTGGATTATTAGAAGTAAGAGTTCCTGAATGTATCAACTGATTATATCATATGAGTATGGATGAGTTGTTGGTATTGACTTATAAGTGAATTATTCTACATTGCAGTTGTTTGAAGATGATTCCCTACTTAGATATGATTTTGGTATGTGTTTGACTTGTTGATCTCGAGGATATACCATGTGCTTCATGTTTAATTATTGATTACTTTGATTAATAGAGATTGGGCTATTGTGATAGTGATCTATTCTATATCAGTGATCTTGTACTTTAGAGTTATCAGATAGCAGTCATTATTTTATCAGTTGGTGAGATTATTTGTTGGTGATCATATGACGTGTTCAGAGTTTATAGGAGTTGGTAGATATCTGTATCAGTTACCAGTTGTTAGTGACATCTTTGTGTTAGTGGCTATATCTCCAGTATGTTATTTCAGATGTCAGATATTAGTTGTCAGCTACTCAGTTGTCAGATATCAGTTGTCAGTTGTCAAATTATCAGCTAGTATTGACATCAGCAGTTGTTGGAGATATCAGTTACTGTTACATATTAAATCACATTGATTGCTTATTAATAAAAGACACCATAACCCGGGGAACAGGGGTAATTACCTGATGATGCATGTCGTGTATTTTGGAAGGACTTCTTATGATACCGAGGTGTGGTTCCAACCATGGGGAACCAAGGTAGTACTGGCTACCTATTCAGTTGTCAGTTGTCAGGGCTATGCCCAGATTACGGCGCCACACTAGTTGTCTTTTCGCGTGGGGCTGTGGTCTTCAGATATTAGAGCCTTGTGGCTTGTCCTGGTTCAGCGCCAGGGGTGTTAGACCGTGGTACCGGGCATACACGGTACCCTTTCAAAACACATGCACTACATGGCAGGCAGTTACAATAACGATAACTTTGTTTGATATGTGGGAAAATAGCTGTATATGGGACACAGCTAAGTACTACATTAGTTAGGTTAATAACAACCAACCAGACTAGTGACATATGCTAGGTTACGCATTCAGATATCAGTTGTTTGTTTATAGTTGTGATAGTTGCCTTTTTCCTTCATTCATGTTGTTGTGCGGTTATTCTTTAGTTATTTGTTTATCATGCTATTTAGTTATCTTCTGACTGTAGTTTATCTTGTTATTATTCGGTGCACATTGTTTATATGCACGAGCTCTCCTCTTTACACACACACACTCACCAGGTCGCTTTCTGACGACCCTGTATTTACACGTCTAGATATTGGACGCTTTGTTCTATTGTGCAGGTGTTCGATGAGACTCTACGCTTCCCGAATAGCTGGAGCTTCTCCCTTTTCTATTTCGGTATTCTTATCTTTCTTGCCTTCGTATTATTTCCTGATTCTTGTTATATCAGATTCAGTGGTTATTTCAGTCTTTATTTATATGATATCATGCGTGGATGCTTATATGTGATATTACAGTAATCATGATATATTACAGTTAGATTTATAGCTTGTTTCGGGTTACTTAAGGCTTAGCGCGTATACGTGAGGTATTTTCCTTGCGTATATGCGTCGCGGACAAGTGTCGCGTCTCCGCTCCAGCGTATTTTAGGAAGCGGGGCGTGACAGGGTTTTATTGGTATCAGAGCCAGGTTAATATTGTTAATTATTATTTCTATTATTATTATTATTATCATTAATGTAAGATCCCTAGTTAGAAATAATGTATTTTCATTTTTCTAAAATATTTATTTTGATTACTAATTATTTTATTAACTTAATTTAATACTTCTTCTTGTGATTATTATTATAAAATATGCAAATTATTTTTGAGATAGTAAATGATAATTTGGCATTTTATATTTACCATTATGACTTGTTAGCATTTTAATTACTAACTGCTAATTTTTACCATTACTATGGTTATTATTATTTATTAAATTATTGTTGTACCTCATAATTTTATTTTGTTACTGTATAGGTCATAATTATTATTAGTAATAACTACTAGTTCTATTATTTCTAAATTGTTATTCTTATGATCAATATTAATTAATATTGCTACTATGCTTCTAAATTATTATTATTGATATATATATATTGTTGTTATTATTATTATGGTTATGACTAATTACTTTTATTAGTATTTTGCTTAATTATTTTTGGTGTCATTATTGATTATTAATATTATTATAGTTTGTTTTTATTTATTATTATTTGTGGTATTCTTTCTTCCCTATTTCCCATTCCACACCCTCAAACCCAACACCCTTTATCATATACCTATACCTATTATCTACGCGAAACCCAATTAAACCCGAAACCCATAACCTAAATCCTATTCTTAACCTAATCACTAATTCCCCAATCCCCAACGCACACAGTCGCCATCCTCCATCTGCACCCCAACCTCGGCAACACCCCCGCACACGAGAGCCCCTCCTCGGCCTCCGGTAACTCATCGACGAATTGCGGCAGCCGAGGACAGCCCCGAGCAACCCCGCTGGCGCCTTGAGATCCAACTCCCCTAGCCTTGCCGCAGTTCAGCACCAGCAGCCGCACAAGTTCCCCCTGGCCGCGACAATAGCGAGCCCCCTCCCTGCCTCCTTGCTCACCAGGCCACCCAGCGTGGAGCGCCACCCGCAACACCCAATTTCCAGCACGGCAGACCCCCTCCTCCCTCAGCGTGAGCACCCACGCAGGACACAACAACACAACCCAACCCTGGCAGCAGTTCCAAGCAAACAACAGCCCGTCGTCGAGGCCATTGACTCCTCCGGCGAGCCTCTGCATCGTGAGCCATGTCGTGCGCGAGCCATGGTCGTGCGCGAGCTTCTCCGAGTCCTGTCTGCACCCTTTCCCCATTGGTCGAGCCCCTTGCTCCGTCGTCGGACTACCACGATCTCCCAGAAGCAATGCGCGCTCTCCATTGCATCACCGTGCACCTCCACCATGCCCAGGCCAAGCCCAGCCGTCAGCCTTCCCTTCCTCTCTCAGGTTATTCCTTATCCCCTTTTAATTATTAGATTTCTTATATATAATAATATGTGTGTGTTGTGTTTTAGTAATGTGCATATGTAATTATGTTTATAATTTAGTGTATGGGTTAAATAATGAGTATGTGATAATAAAGTGTGTTTGTGTGTGCATGGGTGACTAATTCATATGTGTTTTATTGTGTGCGGATGCCATTTTTCAGCTCTCCGTGGATCGCCGTGGATCGCCGTAGGTGGGCGCGAATGCACCCATACCCTTCATGGCGAGATGCTCTATCTAATGACATCCTCCGCGGTCCCCGACGCCTCCACCAGAGCCTCCGTCGGTGCGCCACAAATCGGCTCAAGGTTAGTGCTACATTTACTTGTATGGTGGCAAAAGTGTAATAATATGAAAGTTTAATTAATGTGTAGGGGCATGTTGGTAAATATATATGCATGCATGTAATTTGGGTGATGATGTGCGCGTGAGTGTCTTTTAGTGTATGGATTATTTCATGTGTACATGAACATATAAGTATATATATATGTATGAATATACGCACGTATATTATGGGTGCATACGCGTGTGTATGCATGTATGTACATGTATATGTGTTATGTGCGTACGTATATTGTATGTATATATATAAGTGTATGTATTTATATTAATAAGTGTTGGTTTTTATTTAAGTATGCATGTATGTTAGTGTATGCGTATACTTGCATATGTATGTGTGTGGGTGTACACGTATGTGTCCGTATGCATGTGTGGGTGTTAAGCATGTAATTATATTTATTTGTATGTGTTGGTTGCGTGCTACAGCATTTCAGATTTGTTCGGTAAGATCCGAACCCAGCTACAGGAGATCCAGATCTGATTCGGATTCGTGCTCGTTGTGGACCCGATACACAGGCAATTCGAAGACCGGCCCATGGGATGATCCGTAAAACAGTATCGATTCGTGCAGTGAAGACCAGACGGCGATTCGATTCCGAAACTGCGTCATTTCATGTGAGTGTTCGTTATTGTGTATTTACCGTTGTCGGTATGCCTTACATGTTGCTCTTATCATTTCATGTGACTTTCTGTTATATTTTACCAGTTTGATTACTTGCACCACTTCATGAGACATCTATGATTGTTCACTTTAATTATATAGTTGATAGGAGCTTGTATCAGTATCATTTCATGTGTTGGTAGTTTGGCATTGTTGGCTTAGGCTAGTTTTTGATGTACCTTAGACAGTGACTCATTTCGATCCACTGGTTAGTTAGCCCAGTTTATATTTGAGGACAGATGACATATTTCATGTAGAGTACTTCATAGACTTGTTATTCTTTCATTTGGTAATAACTTAGGTGATGATTCATTCGGGTATTGATGACGGACTTGTTATCATTTTACTTTACTAGGAGATTGAATTTTTTGATGCTTGGATCAGTATATGGACTTAATTGGAATTTGGATTGAACTTGAATTTATGTTATTTACATTAGATATTGATCAGTATTTAGATGTGACTAATTTAGTTGGGTTGTGATTTGGATTGATCTTGAGTTGGAGTTAATCTAGAATTTACATTCTTTATATCGAATCTTGAACTCATTAAAATAGGTTTGACGTAGCTGAATTTATAGTTGTGAGCATTTAGGATTTATTTAGATGATATTTTGTTGATGTTGAGTATCAGAAGTAGATATTCTAGACTATATGTTGTTTGAGGATGATTTCCTTACTTTATTATGATTTCGGTATCCGTTGACTTGTTGATCTCGAGGATATATCATGTGCTTCATGTTTAGTTATTGATTACTTCAGTTATAGAGTTTGAGTTATTGTGATAATGATCTATTCGATATTGGCGATCTTGTACTTCAGAGTTATCAGATAGCAGTCATCACTTTATCAGCTGTTGGTGAGATTATTTGTTAATGATCATATGATGTGTTCAGAGTTTATAGTAGTTGTCAGATATGGGTATCAGTTACCAGTTGTTAGTGACACCTTTGTGTTAGTGGCTATATCTCCAGTATCTTATTTCAGTTGTCAGATATTAGTTGTCAGCTACTCAGTTGTCAGATATCTGTTGTCAGTTGTCAGATGTCAGATTATCAGCTAGTATTGACATCAGCAGTTATTGGAGATATCAGTTACTATTACATATTAAATCACATTGATTGCTTGTTAATAAAAGACACCATAACCCGGGGAACAGGGGTAATTGCCTGATGATGCATGTCGTGTATTTTGAAAGGACTTCTTATGGTACCGAGTTGTGGGTTCCAACCATGAGGAACCAAGGTAGTACTGGCTACCAATTCAGTTGTCAGTTGTAAGGGCTATGCCCGGATTACGGCGCCACACTAGTTGTCTTTTCGTGTGGGGCTGTGGTCTTCAGTCATTAGAGCCTTGCGGCTTATCCTGATTCAGCACCAGGGGTGTTAGACCGTGGTACCGGGCATGCATGGTACTCTTTCAAAACACATGCACTACATTGGCAGGCAATTACATTAACGATAACTTTGTTTGATATGTGGGAAAACGGCTGTGGTATGGGATACAGCTAAGTACTACATTAGTTAGATTAATAATAACCAACCAGACTAGTTACATAGCTAGGTTACACATTCAGATATCAGTTGTTTGTTTATAGTTGTAATAATTGCCCTATATCTTTATTCATGTTGTTATTCAGTTATCCTTCAGTTCAGCTGTTTATCATGTTATTTAGTTATCTTATATCTGCAGTTATTCTTGTTATTATTCTGTGCACATTGTTTATATGCACGAGTTCTCCTCCTTACAAACACACTCACCAGGTCGCTTTCTGACGACCCTGGATTTGTACGTCCAGATATTGGACGCTTTTTTTATTGTTCAGGTGTTTGTTTGTACCGTACGCTTCGCGAAGAGCTGGAGCTTCTCCCTATTCGATTCCGGTATTCTTATGTCTCTTGCCTTCATATTATTTCCGATTCTTGTTATATCAGATTCAGTTATTATTCCAGTCTCTATTCATATGATATCATGCGTGGATGCTTATATGTGATATTGCAGTTATCATATTTTCTTACATTTGGGATTTATATCTTGTTTCGGGTTACTTAAGGCTTAGCGCGTATACGTGAGGTATTTTCCTTGCGTATATGCATCGCCGACTCGTGTCGCGTCTCCACTTCAGCGTATTTTGGAAGCGGGGCATGACAGGGTTTTCTTGGTATCAGAGCCTAGGTTTTCAACTTGCGATCTTGATCTTTGACTTTTGTTTCGCAAGATAGACCTAGTTCTTACCGGTAACTTGAAACGAGCTATAGTTACTGTCACGCCCCGCTTCCTAAAAACGCTGGAGTGGAGACGCGACACGAGTCGGCGACATATATACGCAAGGAATATACCTCACGTATATACGCTAAGCCTAAAGTAACCTGAACAAGCCATAAATCTAAACCATAATAATGAATGATTACTGCAATAATACATATGAGACTACACATGATAGCAATGAATAACGGGAAGAAAATGGCAGCTGAATGCAATAAAGATAGAATCATGAAATAACAGGAATAGAATGACAGGCTAAATGTGATGTACAAGAATCAAGGAATAATAACAGGAACAGAAAATGCAAAAGTACCAGAATCCAAGGGAGAGGACACAAGCTCCTCGCAAAGCGTACCGTCTCATCGAACACCTGCACATTAGAACAATCGTCCAATATCTGGACGTGCAAATCCAGGGTCGTCAGAACGCGACCATGGTGAGTGTGTGTGTAAAGGGGAAAGAACTCGTGTAGAATAAACAATGTGCATAAATGATAATAAGAACAACTGCAGATGTAAGGGACTAAAATAATATGATAAATAACTGAACTGTAATATACATGATAACAACACGAATAAAGATAGACGACAACTGTCACAATGGTAAACAAGCAACTGATGGCAAAATATGTACCTATCACATGTCACTAAGCTGGTATCCAAGTCTGGTCATAAATCTGGTCCTGGTTACAATCATGGGTCTATCATAATGATATAGATATACAATCAGGTGATTACAGTCAGTCACAATACATCAACAGTTTATTATAAATTATGTCAGCGAACACCAATTGTCACATGTAATAGACGCATCCCATACTACGCCTACCACACATGCCAATCAATGCCCTAAGTTATTGAAACTGATCGGTTGGAGACATTGTCCATGTTTAGGTGGGTCCCGTGCATACCTGGGACCACGGCCCAGACTCTTGGCGCTGAACCAGGACCTACCGCAAGGTAGTCAGGAACATGTAAACAGGAACAGGTACATGTATAACATGTATAACAGGAAACATGACGGGGTACCAGTCACCCCACGGGAACCCTGCAGTGGAACCCTCTTTCGGCTGCGCAAGCTAAATCCTAGGTCCACCCAAATACGGACGCTGTCTCCTCCATCAATCTCCCCAATCCCAGTGCAAGTTGTTTGTTATCATGTTTTAGTTTATCAAGATTATTTAGTATACATGTTACTTAAATCTCTGGGATGACTCAGTGGTGGTCACGGTAACAATATCAACATGTGAAAGTCAGGGTACTGGTATAACAGGAGTATATAATATCAAGGAACATGATTCCGGCATAACAGGAATATATATAACAAGTGAACATGCGGGTGTTGTTACCGTGTAATAATATTTTCCCAGCAAATTTCAGTAACATGAACATGATAGTTGTCAGGTATATATATAAAGAATAACCAGTCAGTTTCACAGGTAAGACAAGATATCCAGGCTGAGTAATGACCTACTGTCAAGAATAGAACAATCCAGTCAAAGTATACTATAACTCAGATCCTCAAGACCATCCATACATCACTCTTAAAGTCACCAATAAGTAAAGTCGATCAATAGCTATCATGAAACTCTGAACATATATTATAATCACCAATATCAATGAGATCACTCTCATAACAACTCTATCTCCCTAACTAAATTGATCAGTCGCTATACATGAAGCACACGGTATGTCCTCAATATCAACAAGTCAACATACTCCATAATCATAACTACAGATGAAATATCCTCCAACAACATGTGGTCTAGAATATCTATTCTTGGTACTCAACATCAACAACATATCATCTAAACAAATCCCAATTGGTCACAATAATAAACTGACTACGTCAATCTCATCTCAATACAAGTCAGACTCTAACATAAAGAATATATATTCTGGATAACTACTAACTCAAGATCAATCTAAGTCACAACTCAACTAATTCAGTCATGTCTAATATGTCCTCAAATACCTAACTATGAATCCAAGTCATTACAACCAACTCATGATTTCCAATAGTTCCATAACAATCGAGTATCAATACACATCGAGTAATCTGATACATAAACTGCTGTTCCAACATATATCAATCATCAAGTTTAGTTCTCTCACTCTAACAATCTAATCGGATTCCCAAGTTCTCAAGGGTTCACATTTCTATTAAGGTCAACATTAGATCCCAACACTTGACAACATATCCAATCCATGCATATAAGATCTATCATGATAAGTCAAGTCATTCCATCTAATATCTATCCCTCGATATCATATACATCTATCAATAACCAATACATAATCCATGGGTGAAGTCCACAATCCATCAAGGAACCATGCACAGCTGACAGACAGGTATTAGTCGACTAGGGCTATATACAAGTCGACTAGAAGAAGGTATAGTCGACTAATCAAGTGGGCCAAGTCGACTACACCTAGGCCAAGTCGACTGACAGGTAAGACTAGTCGACTAACCGAGATACAGAGAGCTATACAACTTCCAGGTCAGCCTATTAGTCGACTAGGGGCAAGGTATAAGTCGACTACTATATGTATCAAGTCGGCTAACAGTGGAAATACAGAGAGTCCAATATCTCCTAGAAGCTATACTAGTCGTCTAGGGATCTGGGGTTAGTCGACTAACAGAGGTGTTAGTCGACTATAATCATGGGCAAGTCGACTATCCTACCCTGCAACCCGATACTGAATAAAACCTGCACAATATACTCAATCTCCCCATCCTCTCAATTACTCTCATGCTACATCCTGATATGTCCACAATAACCATCTAGATATTCATAGTACAAACATGGGGTTCTAACATGTATCAAGAATCATGCATATCATATTCCTATGCATCCAACATGTAAAATAAACGGAAGATGATCGTCCCTCTTCATGCTCGGTGATCTCCACACATAAACATGTAACACATTAAATCATATCACAAGCACAACATATCTATAATCACTTAATGAATAAAGAGAGGAGGAGAGAGAAACACTCACCTGAGATCCATCCCAAGTCCGAAGCACTGAGATTACAAGGCCTTGATAAATCTACATGAATTATTCAATAGGAATTGTTAGATTTTTAAAAAGATATTTTACTTGGGAGTTATAAGGGATTTAATCTTGATTAATTAGTTTAGGGGCTTTAGGTTTAGTGAATTTAGTAGGTTTAATTTAAACCAATTTCTAATTTTTGTTTGACTTTTAATAGGCTTTAAATTATTAAAGTACTTAACGGTTCTAGATTTATCATTAAGGAGAAATGATTTTAAAGTGGGGGATTTGAATTTAGTTTCATGTTGCTATATGTCTAAAACTTTATCATAGAAAGTAAAAGTGTTGTAAAATAGTATTTATATTTTTCTCTATTTTATTTTGATATTTTTAATCAATTAATTAAATATACAAATTCTTTCTCTTTCTTTCTTCTTTTCTTTTTTTTTTAACCCTCAGGCCAGGCCCTCAGGCCCAGGCCCAGTTCAGATTTTTCTTTTTTTTTTTTTTAAAATAGCAGGGCCTTTGGGCCCAGGCTATAGCCCAGGCGGCCTTGCCTGGCCAAGCCAGGCCGGTCCTGGCCCGGCCAAGCCAGGCCAGGCTAGGCCTGGAGCAAATCCTTTTTTTTTTTTTAAGGTGTGTGTACAGTGGGCCGGCCGGGCCCACTGTTGTGTACCCAAGGACACAGCGCTGCTCTCGGCTGGCCGAGAGCAGCGGCTGTTAATATTAGGTTTTTTTTTTCTTTATTTAATTTTCTTTTAATCCTTTATAAAAACTTTAAAAAGTATGTAAATATAAATTATTTGATCTTCATCAAATTTTTTAGTGGGATTTTAGATTGGATTTTCAATGTTGAGTTTTGATGTATAAACATATTCATGGAGATTATAGTAGTACATGATTTTAATAAATAATTTATATCAAATAAATTTTGATAAAATAAATTTTGATAAAATAAATTACTTACCTGATTTATGATCCCCTAACATGCTCCTCAATTGTGCTTCAAGATCTTTTGTTCATGAGGAGAAAAGAAGGAAGGAGATGAGTAGAGTTGGGCCAGGATTTTCTTTTGGAGGTAGAAGAGAAAAAGAGTTTGGAGGAGAAGAGAAAGATGAAAGTGGGGAGAGTTGGATTAGGGTTTCTCTTGAGGAAGAAGAGAAAAAGGGGTTTGGGTGTTTATATAGGATATAAGATATTTTAGAAATATGAATTCTAATTAGATTTAAATGGCTTAATTTAGTAAGATAGGATTAGGATGGAAATTTGGATTGGAATTTGAATTATGATTAAATATTTAGATTAGAATACAGATTATTGGGCTTTAGTTAAGAGAAATAAATAATATGAAGGATAAGAAAAATAGGTAGTGGGCTTATGGCTTAGACAAGAATAGAGAAAGGAGAAGAAAAGAATGAAAATAAGAAGTGGGCTTGGCTCATGTGGGCTTAGAATAAAAAGAAAATAAAATGAAATGAAAAGGATAATGGGCTTGAGCTTATTGGGCTTGGAATGAAAATAATAATACTAAAATAACTAGTAAAATAAAATAAATTCTTGTAAAAAAATAAAAATACAGTATTATTAGACTAGAGATATTACATTCTACCCACCATAATAAAAATTTCGTCCTCGAAATTTCAATAAAGCGGGGAATGATAAAAAAATCAAATTAGGAAGAAAATGAAGCTTCCACACCACTTCTCACTGCATCGAGACTTCACCACGCTCCGCTGCGCGCTCTGATCTCTGCTACCGACTTCAAAATGGAGTGATCAATCTCAAGAGATAGGATCAGGAGGAATGAATAGAAAAGAAGGACAAAATCAAGATGGACATCCAAATCACTCTAAATGAAGTGTTGAAATTATGGATATCAACAGATCAAGAATGGAATTCCAAAGGGAGGACAATCAATTCCAAATGGAGTCAATATTATCATGTGAATAGTATATGTATATTGCAGTGTAAGTATAACTTATTCAAGTTACCGGTAAGAACTAGGTCTCTCTTGCGAAACAAGAGTCAAAATTCAAGATCGCAAGTCGAAAACCTAGGCTCTGATACCAAGAAAACCCTGTCACGCCCCGCTTCCTAAAAACGCTGGAGCGGAGACGCGACACGAGTCGGCGACATATATACGCAAGGAATATACCTCACGTATATACGCTAAGCCTAAAGTAACCTGAACAAGCCATAAATCTAAACCATAATAATGAATGATCACTGCAATAATACATATGAGACTACACATTATAGCAATGAATAACGGGAAGAAAATGGCAGCTGAATGCAATAAAGATAGAATCATGAAATAACAGGAATAGAATGACAGGCTAAATGTGATGTACAAGAATCATGGAATAATAACAGGAACAGAAAATGCAAAAGTACCGGAATCAAAGGGAGAGGACACAAGCTCCTCGCAAAGCGTACCGTCTCATCGAACACCTGCACATTAGAACAATCGTCCAATATCTGGACGTAAAAATCCAGGGTCGTCAGAACGCGACCATGGTGAGTGTGTGTGTAAAGGGGAAAGAACTCGTGCAGAATAAACAATGTGCATAAATGATAATAAGAACAACTGCAGATGTAAGGGACTAAAATAATATGATAAATAACTGAACTGTAATATACATGATAACAACACGAATAAAGATAGACGACAACTGTCACAATGGTAAACAAGCAACTGATGGCAAAATATGTACCTATCACATGTCACTAAGCTGGTATCCAAGTCTGGTCATAAATCTGGTCCTGGTTACAATCATGGGTCTATCATAATGATATATAGATATACAATCAGGTGATTACAGTCAGTCACAATACATCAACAGTTTATTATTAATTATGTCAGCGAACACCAATTGTCACATGTAATAGACGCATCTCATACTACGCCTACCACACATGCCAATCAATGCCCTAAGTTATTGAAACTGATCGGTTGGAGACATTGTCCATGTTTTAGGTGGGTCCCGTGCATACCCGGGACCACGGCCCAGACTCCTGGCGCTGAACCAGGACCTACCGCAAGGTAGTTAGGAACATGTAAACAGGAACAGGTACATGTATAACATGTATAACAGGAAACATGACGGGGTGCCAGTCACCCCACGGGAACCCTGCAGTGGAACCCTCTTTCGGCTGCGCAACCTAAATCCTAGGCCACCCAAAATACGGACGCTGTCTCCTCCATCAATCTCCCCAATCCCAGTGCAAGTTGTTTGTTATCATGTTTTAGTTTATCAAGATTATTTAGTATACATGTTACTTAAATCTCTGGGATGACTCAGTGGTGGTCACGGTAACAATATCAACATGTGAAAGTCAGGGTACCGGTATAACAGGAGTATATAATATCAAGGAACATGATACCGGCATAACAGGAATATATATAACAAGTGAACATGCGGGTTTTGTTACCGTGTAATAATATTTTCCCAGCAAATTTCAGTAACATGAACATGATAGTTGTCAGGTATATATATATATATAAAGAATAACAGTCAGGTTTCACAGGTAAGACAAGATATCCAGGCTGAGTAATGACCTACTGTCAAGAATAGAACAATCCAGTCAAAGTATACTATAACTCAGATCCTCAAGGCCATCCATACATCACTCTTAAAGTCACCAATAAGTAAAGTCGATCAATAGCTATCATGAAACTCTGAACATATATTATAATTACCAATATCAATGAGATCACTCTCATAACAACTCTATCTCCCTAACTAAATTGATCAGTCACTATACATGAAGCACACGGTATGTCCTCAATATCAACAAGTCAACATACTCCATAATCATAACTACAGATGAAATATCCTCCAACAACATGTGGTCTAGAATATCTATTCTTGGTACTCAACATCAACAACATATCATCTAAACAAATCCTAATTGGTCACTATAATAAACTGACTACGTCAATCTCATCTCAATACAAGTCAGACTCTAACATAAAGAATATAGATTCTAGATAAGTACTAACTCAAGATCAATCTAAGTCACAACTCAACTAATTCAATCATGTCTAATATGTCCTCAAATACCCAACTATGAATCCAAGTCATTACTGTAACACTTACCTTAATTAAAGCATTTCTTTTCCTAAATAATCATAAGGGGTAATGGGATTAGTATGCATGCATGATATCTTAGTAAGCCATGCTTATTATATGGGTATGTATAAACAAGTGTATACATAAGTATTTATACATCCATGTATATAGGTATAAGAATACCCCCACATGGTCAACTTGCCACCATCCCCCACCATGCTTGTACCTCATGGAGAGGGGGGAGAGGCATGGAGCTTGGCATAGGGCATGGAGTAGAGTAGACTTGATGGGATGTATAGAGGACACTTGGCACATATCCTATGAGGAATTAGAGACTATAAATAGAGGGGGATGAAGAGGATTAAAGCATTTGGATCAAACACTCTCTCTCTCTTCACAAACTCCCTCCCTCTCTTCCCTTTCCTGCAGCAGCAGCAACAACAAAGAAGCAGCAGTAGCAGCAAAGGAGCAGCAGCAGCAGCAGTTAAAGGAGCAACAGCAGCAGCAAAGGGAGCAGCAGCAGCAGCAGCAAAGGGCAGCAGCAAAACAGCCCCAAAACAGCCCAAATCTGCAGCCAAAAATCAGCAAAATCATACCACTTTAGGGGTGAGTATAACATGTTAATCCTAATAACATGATGAGTAGAATAAAGTAGGAAATGAAATGAAACGTAAGAGATAAACAAGTACTTGACACTATGTAAAATTTTGGGATCATGTGTTTACAATTCCGCAAGTACTACTAATTTTGTTTATGAATCCATGATATTATTATATGTCTTGCATATTGATATTATATGATGGTATGATGTGTTGGAGGAAGGGACCGGGTTGAACCGGAGGCGTAGAAGTGGAGATAATATATTGTATGTAATGGAGGAAGGGACCGGGTTGAACCGGAGGCGTAGAAGGGGAGATTTATGGAGGAAGGGACCGGGTTGAACCGGAGGCGTAGAAGGAGAGATTATGTTGTATGTATATGGATATTACTAAGATAGAAATCCTATGATATAATCATACATAAATCCTTAACATTTAATCTGGGATCACTTCTTAACAGGTAATTTCTATATAGGGTAGTCGACTTGGTCCCTGGGATAGTCGACTATAAGTGTGATAATTAGGCAGATAAACTGCTGGATAGCAGGATTAGTCGACTACATACAGACTGTAGTCGACTAATCCCAGATACAGATAGCAAACAGAAAGTTAACATCTGTTTTGGACAGAATTAGTCGACTACAGTCGACTTACTAGTCGACTAATATATTGAATTAGTCGACTACACCAGGAGAGTAGTCGACTATAAGTGACATACCGAGAGTAACACAACTTTTGACCCAGAATTAGTCGACTATAGGGGACCTTCAAGTCGACTAGTACTTGACCAAGTCGACTACACCAGGAAGGGTAGTCGACTACATAAATCCCTGGCTGCTAGTAGAGAAGCAGATACGTGTGTAGCAGAGTTAGTCGACTATAGCTTCAAAATTAGTCGACTTACAGTTAGTCTTAGTCGACTATAGGGTGGTCTAGTCGACTAGGAAGGCCTTGTTACTGTGTTCTGTTTTGGTTCCTGGCTAATTATAAGATCCTATAAAAATAGTATAACGACACACATGTCAACCGGATAATTTAGTCATGTAGACCTACTTGATTAGGCATACTTAAATATTGTTTTACTCACTGAGCCGTCAAGCTCACTCTATTCTAACTCCACCTACAGGTTTGGACAAGGGCAAGGGACCCGCTTAAGGGCAATTGCGCGGGCAATCATCACCGGAACCACTGTTTTAGAAGTTACTTTTGTTATGTATATGATTTTGTATAAACATGCGTACTTTAGCTGGGTATCACCCTTGACTTGTAATTTTTAAAGGACCTGGTATTGGACTCTAACTGTGTATGTATATATATCCTGATATGGTAATTATAGACTGTGTTTCTTATAGATTTTCGAACCATAGTGTTAACATGATAAGTCTCCATGTTATCTTAGTAGAAATTCTGATGTATAGTGAAAAGTTCTGATGATTATATTGGAAGTATTATACCTTGATGGGCCCCACGTTTGGATTATACGAGATGATTGTGATTAAATGGAAAATTTTTAACTGGGACCGTTACAGTTGGTATCAGAGCAAAGGTTTAGAAGTAGGAGTAAGAGATGATGAAGTTGTTAGGTTTATACGTGCAGACATGTGATCATAGTTAAGTAGTTGGTCTTATGTGTCAAGGAATGTATTAAATTATCTATTGAATCTAAGTCATTCTGAAGACATAAGACTTATGAGTAGACTAAGGATAAGTATAGTTACAAGTGTGTCTATTTATGCTGCTTCTTGATGATAGCCGTATGATTGAGACTATTTCATGGACTTGAGATTGATACGACCTTTTTGTTTACATGTAGATTGGGGACTCCGATGTATACTGGCCAGTCTCTAGCTCCGATAGCTCGAGTGAGAGCTGGGTGGCGGATTCCATGGATTGACGGTACGAGTCGGATGAAACTGATCCAGCGAAAACGATTGTACCCCTAAATTGGGTAGATTATGAGGAGGTTGAGTCGCAGGCATCTAATGAGCCTGAACCAACTAATGTTGACACAGAAAGCTTTGTGGGAGATTCACTTGAGATAGCAGTGATGGAGCACTCTAGCACGATTTAAGAAGAAACCCGAAGGGGATTTACATATGGAGGCGTCTTTTGGAACGAAACGTGAGAAGAGGAGATAAGAAAGGCCTATCCACATTTGTTCCAAGGTACGTTAAGTTTCGAGGACGAAACTTCCATAAGGAGGGTAGAATGTAACACTTGCCTTAATTAAAGCATTTCTTTTCCTAAATAATCATAAGGGGTAATGGGATTAGTATGCATACATGATATCTTAGTAAGCCATGCTTATTATATGGGTATGTATAAACAAGTGTATACATAAGTATTTATACATCCATGTATATAGGTATAAGAATACCCCCACATGGTCAACTTACCACCATCCCCCACCATGCTTGTACCTCATGGAGAGGGGGGAGAGGCATGGAGCTTGGCATAGGGCATGG
The DNA here is from genome assembly GCA_038442645.1 of Agave tequilana. NCBI lineage: Eukaryota > Viridiplantae > Streptophyta > Magnoliopsida > Asparagales > Asparagaceae > Agave > Agave tequilana. The sequence goes on along the minus strand of JAVJIF010034834.1, from coordinate 29,207 downwards.
AGTAGAGTAGACTTGATGGGATGTATAGGGGACACTTGGCACATATCCTATGGGGAATTAGAGACTATAAATAGAGGGGGATGAAGAGGATTAAAGCATTTGGATCAAACACTCTCTCTCTCTCTTCACAAACTCCCTCCCTCTCTTCCTTTCCTGCAGCAGCAGCAGCAACAAAGAAGCAGCAGCAGCAGCAAAGGAGCAGCAGCAGCAGCAGTTAAAGGAGCAACAGCAGCAGCAAAGGGAGCAGCAGCAGCAGCAGCAGCAAAGGGCAGCAGCAAAACAGACCCAAAACAGCCCAAATCTGCAGCCAAAAACCAGCAAAATCATACCACTTTAGGGGTGAGTAGAACATGTTAATCCTAATAACATGATGAGTAGAATAAAGTAGGAAATGAAATGAAACGTAAGAGATAAACAAGTACTTGACACTATGTAAAATTTTGGGATCATGTGTTTACAATTCCGCAAGTACTACTAATTTTGTTTATGAATCCATGATATTATTATATGTCTTGCATATTGATATTATATGATGGTATGATGTGTTGGAGGAAGGGACCAGGTTGAACCGGAGGCGTAGAAGGGGAGATTATATATTGTATGTAATGGAGGAAGGGACCGGGTTGAACCGGAGGCGTAGAAGGGGAGATTTTACGGAGGAAGGGACCGGGTTGAACCGGAGGCATAGAAGGAGAGATTATGTTGTATGTATATGGATATTACTAAGATAGAAATCCTATGATATAATCATACATAAATCCTTAACATTTAATCTGGGATCACTTCTTAACAGGCAATTTCTATGTAGGGTAGTCGACTTGGTCCCTGGGATAGTCGACTATAAGTGTGATAATTAGGCAGATAAACTGCTGGATAGCAGGATTAGTCGACTACATACAGACTGTAGTCGACTAATCCCAGATACAGAGAGCAAACAGAAAGTTAACAATCTGTTTTGGACAGAATTAGTCGACTACAGTCGACTTACTAGTCGACTAATATATTGAATTAGTCGACTACACCAGGAGAGTAGTCGACTATAGGTGACATACCGAGAGTAACACAACTTTTGACCCAGAATTAGTCGACTATAGGGGACCTTCAAGTCGACTAGTACTTGACCAAGTCGACTACACCAGGAAGGGTAGTCGACTACATAAATCCCTGGCTGCTAGTAGAGAAGCAGATACGTGTGTAGCAGAGTTAGTCGACTATAGCTTCAAAATTAGTCGACTTACAGTTAGTCTTAGTCGACTATAGGGTGGTCTAGTCGACTAGGAAGGCCTTGTTACTGTGTTCTGTTTTGGTTCCTGGCTAATTATAAGATCCTATAAAAATAGTATAACGACACACATGTCAACCGGATAATTTAGTCATGTAGACCTACTTGATTAGGCATACTTAAATATTGTTTTACTCACTGAGCCGTCAAGCTCACTCTATTCTAACTCCACCTACAGGTTTGGACAAGGGCAAGGGACCCGCTTAAGGGCAATTGCGCGGGCAATCATCACCGGAACCACTGTTTTAGAAGTTACTTTTGTTATGTATATGATTTTGTATAAACATGCGTACTTTAGCTGGGTATCACCCTTGACTTGTAATTTTTAAAGGACCTGGTATTGGACTCTAACTGTGTATGTATATATATCCTGATATGGTAATTATAGACCGTGTTTCTTATAGATTTTCGAACCATGGTGTTAACATGATAAGTCTCCATGTTATCTTAGTAGAAATTCTGATGTATAGTGAAGAGTTCTAATGATTATATTGGAAGTATTATACCTTGATGGGCCCCACGTTTGGATTATACGAGATGATTGTGATTAAATGGAAAATTTTTAACTGGGACCGTTACAATTACAACCAACTCATGATTTCCAATAGTTCCATAACAATCGAGTATCAATACACATCGAGTAATCTGATACATAAACTGCTGTTCCAACATATATCAATCATCAAGTTTAGTTCTCTCACTCTAACAATCTAATCGGATTCCCAAGTTCTCAAGGGTTCACATTTCTATTAAGGTCAACATCAGATCCCAACACTTGACAACATATCCAATCCATGCATATAAGATCTATCATGATAAGTCAAGTCATTCCATCTAATATCTATCCCTCGATATCATATACATCTATCAATAACCAATATATAATCCATGGGTGAAGTCACAATCCATCAAGGAACCATGCACAGCTGACAGACAGGTATTAGTCGACTAGGGCTATATACAAGTCGACTAGAAGAAGGTATAGTCGACTAATCAAGTGGGCCAAGTCGACTACACCTAGGCCAAGTCGACTGACAGGTAAGACTAGTTGACTAACCGAGATACAGAGAGCTATACAACTTCCAGGTCAGCCTATTAGTCGACTAGGGGCAAGGTATAAGTCGACTACACTAACTATTAGTTGACTACTAAATGTATCAAGTCGGCTAACAGTGGAAATACAGAGAGTCCAATATCTCCTAGAAGCTATACTAGTCGACTAGGGATCTGGGGTTAGTCGACTAACAGAGGTGTTAGTCGACTATAATCATGGGCAAGTCGACTATCCTACCCTGCAACCCGATACTGAATAAAACCTGCACAATATACTCAATCTCCCCATCCTCTCAATTACTCTCATGCTACATCCTGATATGTCTACAATAACCATCTAGATATTCATAGTACAAACATGGGGTTCTAACATGTATCAAGAATCATGCATATCAAATTCCTATGCATCCAACATGTAAATAAACGGAAGATGATCGTCCCTCTTCATGCTCGGTGATCTCCACACATAAACATGTAACACATCAAATCATATCACAAGCACAACATATCTATAATCACTTAATGAATAAAGAGAGGAGGAGAGAGAAACACTCACCTGAGATCCATCCCAAGTCCGAAGCACTGAGATTACAAGGCCTTGATAAATCTACATGAATTATTCAATAGGAATTGTTAGATTTTTAAAAAGATATTTTACTTGGGAGTTATAAGGGATTTAATCTTGATTAATTAGTTTAGGGGTTTTAGGTTTAGTGAATTTAGTAGGTTTAATTTAAACCAATTTCTAATTTTTGTTTGATTTTTAATAGGCTTTAAATTATTAAAGTACTTAACGGTTCTAGATTTATCATTAAGGAGAAATGATTTTAAAGTGGGGGATTTGAATTTAGTTTTATGTTGCTATATGTCTAAAACTTTATCATAGAAAGTAAAAGTGTTGTAAAATAGTATTTATATTTTTCTCTATTTTATTTTGATATTTTTAATCAATTAATTAAATATACAAATTCTTTCTCTTTCTTTCTTCTTTTCCTTTTTTTTTTTACCCTCAGGCCAGGCCCTCAGGCCCAGGCCCAGTTCAGATTTTTTCTTTTTTTTTTTTTAATAGCAGGGCCTTTGGCCCAGGCTATAGCCCAGGCGGCCTTGCCTGGCCAAGCCAGGCCGGTCCTGGCCCGGCCAAGCTAGGCCAGGCTGGGCCTGGAGCAAATCCTTTTTTTTTTTTAAGGTGTGTGTACAGTGGGCCGGCCGGGCCCACTGTTGTGTACCCAAGGACACAGCGCTGCTCTCGGCTGGCCGAGAGCAGCGGCTGTTAATATTAGGTTTTTTTCTTTATTTAATTTTCTTTTAATCCTTTATAAAAACTTTAAAAAGAATGTAAATATAAATTATTTGATCTTCATCAAATTTTTTAGTGGGATTTTAGATTGGATTTTCAATGTTGAGTTTTGATGTATAAACATATTCATGGAGATTATAGTAGTACATGATTTTAATAAATAATTTATATCAAATAAATTTTGATAAAATAAATTTTGATAAAATAAATTACTTACCTGATTTGTGACCCCCTAACATGCTCCTCAATTTGTACTTCAAGATCTTTTGTTCATGAGGAGAAAAGAAGGAAGGAGATGAGTAGAGTTGGGCCAGGATTTTCTTTTGGAGGTAGAAGAGAAAAAGAGTTTGGAGGAGAAGAGAAAGATGAAAGTGGGGAGAGTTGGATTAGGGTTTCTCTTGAGGAAGAAGAGAAAAGGGGGTTTGGGTGTTTATATAGGATATAAGATATTTTAGAAATATGAATTCTAATTAGATTTAAATGGCTTAATTTAGTAAGATAGGATTAGGATGGAAATTTGGATTAGAATTTGAATTATGATTAAATATTTAGATTAGAATATAGATTATTGGGCTTTAGTTAAGAGAAATAAATAATATGAAGGATAAGAAAAATAGGTAGTGGGCTTATGGCTTAGACAAGAATAGAGAAAGGAGAAGAAAAGAATGAAAATAAGAAGTGGGTTTGACTCATGTGGGCTTAGAATAAAAATAAAATAAAATGAAATGAAAAGGATAATGGGCTTGAGCTTATTGGGCTTGGAATGAAAATAATAATACTAAAATAACTAGTAAAATAAAATAAATTCTTGTAGAAAAATAAAAATACAGTATTATTAGACTAGAGATATTACAGTTACACTGCAATATACATATACTATCCATTATGATATTCAGTCCATTTGAAATTGATCGTCCTTCTTTGGAAATCCTTATTTTTCATCTTTTGATATCCTTGATCTCTACTCTTCGTTTAGGGTGATTCATATTTTTCATCTTGCTTCTCTTCCTCCTTCTCGATTCTATGCCTTGACCTTAGCTCTTGAGATTGGTTACTCCTTACTGAAGTCGGTAGCAGAGTCACAGTAGCGCAGCGGAAGCGTAGTGGATTTATGATGTGCAGAGAAGCGAAGTGAAGCTTGTTTGTTTTCTCCTTTGATTTTAAATTCTTTTTACCATTCCCTGCTTTATTTGAATTTCGGGGACGAAATTTTTATAAGGTTGGTAGAATGTAAGATCCCTAGTTAGAAATACTATATTTTCATTTTTCTAAAGTATTTATTTTGATTACTAATTATTTTATTAACTTAATTTAATACTTCTTCTTGTGATTATTATTATTAAATATGCAAATTATTTTGAGATAGTAAATGGTAATTTGGCATTTTATATTTACCATTATGACTTGTTAGCATTTTAATTACTAACTAGTAATTTTTGCCATTACTATGATTATTATTATTTATTAAATTATTGTTGTACCTCATAATTTTATTTTGTTACATGCATAGGTCATAATTATTATTAGTAATAACTACTAGTTCTATTATTTCTAAATTGTTATTCTTATGATCAATATTAATTAATATTGCTACTATGCTTCTAAATTATTTTTATTGATATATATATTGTTGTTGTTATTATTATTATGGTTATGACTAATATCTTTTATTAGTATTTTGCTTAATTATTTTTGGTGTCATTATTGATTATTAATATTATTATAGTTTGTTTTTATTTATTATTATTTGTGGTATTCTTTCTTCCCTACTTCCCATTCCACACCCTCAAACCCAACACCCGTTATCATATACCTATACCTATTATCTACCCGAAACCCAATTAGACCCGAAACCCATAACCTAAATCCTATTCTTAACCTAATCACTAATTCCCCAATCCCCAACGCACACAGCCGCCATCCTCCATCTGCACCCCAACCTCGGCAACACCCCCGCACACGAGAGCCCCTCATCGGCCTCCGGCAACTCATCGACGAATTGGGGCAGCCGAGGACAACCCCGAGCACCCCGCTGGCGCCTTGAGATCCAACTCCCCCAGCCTTGCCGCAGTTCAGCAAAAGCAGCCGCACAAGCTCCCCCTGGCCGCGACAATAGCGAGCCCCTCCCTGCCTCCTTGCGCACCAGGCCACCAGCGTGGAGCGCCACCCGCAACACCCAATTTCCAGCACGGCAGACCCCCTCCTCCCTCCAGCGTGAGCACCCACGTAGGACACAACAGCACAACCCAACCCCGGCAGCAGATCCAAGCAACCAGCAGCCCGTCGTCGAGGCCATTGACTCCTCCGGCGAGCCTCTGCATCCTCCGCGCACGAGCCATGGTCGTGCGCGAGCTTCTCCAAGTCCTTCCTGCACCCTTTCCCCATTGGTCGAGCCCCCTTGCTCCGTCATCGGACCGCCATGATCTCCCCGGAGCAATGCACGCTCTCCATTGCATCACCGTGCACCTCCACCATGCCCAGGCTAAGCCCAGCCGTGAGCCTTCCCTTCCCCTCTCAGGTTATACCTTCTCCCCCTTTTAATTATTAGATTGCTTATATATAATTAATATGTGTATGCTGTGTTTTAGTAATGTGCATATGTAATTATGTTTATAATTTAGTGTATGGGTTAAATAATGAGTATGTGATAATAAAGTGTGTTTGTGTGTGCATGGGTGACTAATTCATATGTGTTTTATTGTGTGCGGGATGCCATTTTCTGGCTCTCCGTGGATCGCCGTAGATCACCGTAGGCGGACGCGAACGTACCCACGCCCTTCATGGCGAGATACTCTATCCAACGACATCCTCCGCGGTCTCCGACGCCTCCACCAGAGCCTCCGTCGGTGCTCTACAAATCGGCTCGAGGTTAGTGCTACATTTTCTTGTATGGTGGCAAAAGTGTAATAATATGAAAGTTTAATTAATGTGTAGGGGCATGTTGGTAAATATATATGCATGCATGTAATTTGGGTGATGATGTGTGCGTGCGTGTCTTTAGTGTATGGGATTATTTCATGTGTATGTGAGTATATAAGTATATATATATGTATGTATATACGCACGTATATTATGGTGTATACGCGTATGTATGCATGTATGTACATGTATATGTGTTATGTGCGTACGTATATTGTATGTATATATAAGTGTATGTATTTATATTAATGTGTGTTGGTTTTTATTTAAGTATGCATGTATGTTGGTGTATGCGTATACTTGTATATGTATGTGCGTGGGTGTACACATATGTGTTCGTATGCATGTGTGAGTGTTAAGCATGTAATTATATTTATTTGTATGTGTTGGTTGCGTGCTACAGCATTTCAGATTTGTTCGGTGAGATCCGAACCCAGCTACAGGAGATCCGGACCCGATTCGGATTCGTGCTCGTTGTGGATCCGATACACAGGCAATTCGAAGACCGGCCCATAGGATGATCCGTAGATCAGTACCGGTTCGTCCAATGACCAGACGGCGATTCGATTCCGAAACTGCGTCATTTCATGTGAGTGTTCGTTGTTGTGTATTTACCGTTGTCGGTATGCCTTACATGTTGCTCTTATCATTTCATGTGACTTTCTATTATATTTTACCAGTTTGATTACTTGCACCACTTCATGAGACATCTATGATTGTTCACTTTAATTACGTAGTTGATAGGAGCTTGTATCAGTATCATTTCATGTGTTGGTAGTTTGGCGTTGTTGGCTTAGGCCTAGATTTGATGTACCTTAGACGGTGACTCATTTCGATCCACTGGCTAGTTAGCCCAGTTTATATTTGAGGACAGATGACATATTTCATGTAGAGTACTTCATAGACTTGTTATTCTTTCATTTGGTAATAACTTAGGTGATGATTCATTCGGGTATTGATGACGGACTTGTTATCATGTTACTTTACTAAGAGATTGAATTTCTTGATGCTTGGATCAGTATATGGACTTAGTTGGAATTTGGATTGAACTGGGATTTATGTTATTTACATTAGATATTGATTAGTATTTAGATGTGACTAATTTAGTTAGGTTGTGATTTGGATTGATCTTGAGTTGGAGTTAATCTAGAATTTACATTCTTTATATTGGATCTTGAACTCATTAAAATAGGTTTGACGTAGCTGGATTTATAGTTGTGAGCATTTGGGATTTATTTAGATGATATTTTGTTAATGTTGAGTATCAGAAATAGATATTCTAGACTATATGTTGTTTGAGGATGATTTCCTTACTTCATTATAATTTCGGTATCCGTTGACTTGTTGATCTCGAGGATATATCATGTGCTTCATGTTTAGTTATTGATTACTTCAGTTAATAGAGTTTGATTTATTGTGATAGTGATCTATTCGATATTGGTGATCTTGTACTTCTGAGTTGTCAGATAGCAGTCATCACTTTATCAGTTGTTGGTGAGATTATTTGTTAGTGATCATATGATGTGTTCAAAGTTTATAGTAGTTGTCAGATATGGGTATCAGTTACCAGTTGTTAGTGACACCTTTGTGTTAGTGGCTATATCTCCAGTATCTTATTTCAGTTGTCAGATATTAGTTGTCAGCTACTCAGTTGTCAGATATCTGCTATCAGATGTCAGATTATCAGCTAGTATTGACATCAGCAGTTATTGGAGATATCAATTACTATTACATATTAAATCACATTGATTGCTTGTTAATAAAAGACACCATAACCTGGGAAATAGGGGTAATTGCCTGATGATGCATGTTGTTTATTTTGGAAGGACTTCTTATGGTACCGAGTTGTGGGTTCCAACTATGGGGAATCAAGGTAGTACTGGCTACTTATTCAGTTGTCAGTTGTCAGGGCTATGCCCGGATTACGGTGTCACACTAGTTGTCTTTTCGTGTGGGGCTGTGGTCTTCAGTCATTAGAGCCTTGCGGCTTGTCCTGGTTCAGAGCCAGGGGTGTTAGACCGTGATACCGGGCATGCAGGGTACTCTTCCAAAACACATGCACTACATTGGCAGGCAGTTACATTAACGATAACTTTGTTTGATATGTGGGAAAACGGCTGTCGTATGGGACATGATTGGAAAAGAGTAATGTAGAGTTCTTGCACAATTATTCAGTTAAGGAGAAGAGGTTTAGAGTTAACCTTGATGTTTGTTTACTCCTCAATTGTATTTAAAGATCAATAAACTCTTTCCAATCTTCGATATAGTATGGCTATACCGGGTCGATCTTCCGGGAGAGCTAGCGATGGAAGCGTTACGGTTTTCAAAGTGAAGCAAAAAGACGAAGAAACTTCTATGTAATTACACAAGTGCAAGGAGAAAAGAAATGGTGGATGTGTGCATTATGTAAAAAGAAACCAAAAAGAACTTGAGTGAAGTGGAAGTGTGTTGTGAAGACAAAGAAACTAGTAAAGAGAGTGTTGGAAAAACTTTAGATGATAAGATACATGGCTAGCTAACTTTACCTCATTGCTAACTTGCTATACTCAATGGTGATGCTTTGTTTCCTCGTATTGACTCATTGGCAATTGATGATGTAACTTGCTTGTTTGTTCAAGTTCTTTACCTTCTTGAAGATGAGTGTTCTCTTGTTCTAGCTTGAAGCCTCACAATGAGTCATTGGCTCTCTTAGATAGATGTTCAATTGATGAAATCTAGAAGTGACACTCAAAGATGCTAAAGAGAAGATACAACGTTCATTCAAACATTCAAGACATAACAACAACTAGTAGCTTGAAGTAGGGAAGTTGTTCTTACAAGTAGCATATGTAGGTGAACCATCTTCATGTTCCATCAAAGGCTCTTGTTCTAGACAAGGCTCTAAATGAGGCACACATGAGTCATAGGTGGTATGAACAAGCAATTGCCAAGAGAAATCAACTCTACTTTCTTGGTAAGTTATAGAAGTGATCACAATACAAGTATAAAGAATAGCATCATCCAAGGAGATAGAAGTTAGATAGGCAAGTTCTTAGCTAGCCATGCAATAAAGATTTAGCTAGCCATTACACTACAAACAACACAATTATTCATGAAGTAAAGCAACAAAATACAAACAATAGAGATGAACTAGAATCAAAGCAAGAATTTAAAGTAAGGTAAAGTAAAGCATACTAGAGTTTGCAAAGAGATGAATGGAGCTCTTTGATTAATCCTTGGCCACAAGAATGTCACTTCCTTGGTACAAGCTCTCAAAAAGCACTCTCTCTCTCACTTTGTCAAGATCTCTAGGAGGAAGAAGATGAAGTCTAAAAACCTAGGGAAAAACAAAAATACAAGAATTTTCCCCTATTTTCTTCTCTCTCTTCTCTATTTTGTGTGTGCAGACCTGGTCCTCTATTTATAGCCATAAGTGAGAAGCTTCGAGAGTCCTGGCCGTTACCACAAAATTCGGGCTCCAACGGCCTCCAAACTGTCGCAGATCCGCGGGAAAATCCCCGTTTGGCGGCAAAATCTGGGCCGTTGAGCCCAGATTTTCTGTTACGATCTGGTAGTTAGGTGGTTATCCACGTGACCTTCTGGAAGATCCAATGGGCGCGCGGATCTCAACTGAATTCAGATTCAAATCTTGGCTCTTTTGGGATTATGGATTTAATCACTTTAATTATTGCTAATTAAAGTGATTAATTGGCTTTTTCTCTTTTAAGTTGTGAACCTGTAAAAATAGAGAGAAAATGGGTAAGAAATCATATTTTATTTACAAAATGCATAGTATGGAAGTGGTAAATATGTAAATATGTAGAACAATCACACCCCCATACCTAGCTTTTGCTCGTCCTCGAGCAAAAAGAAAGACAAAGAAAGAAAAATAAAATCCTAACTAATTTATTACACCACTTTCGTAGGTGACACGATTGCACTGAGCACGTGCAACAAGCCGTTAAACCTCTAGGTTACCCTAGAGGAGGAGTGTTGTCTCCTGAGGGTTTTCAGCGGATTGCACCCACAAAATCCATAAAAAAGAAAACAAATGTTAGTGTTTTGAAAATGCATTTTGAAAGAGAGACAAGTTTACGAAATATTTTTGCAAAAATATAAGTGATCTAAGGTCATAAGTCCACCTATAATCATTTTCCCTTAAACTTAGTCTCCATGCAAGATCTTGTCTTTAATTAAGGTAAGAATTCAAAATTGGATTGAATACTTTATCTTTCATAAAACCTAGATAATATGCACACCGTGACAGTGAAGATTTCTGGGATTTCAACTCTAACCATAAAGCCATTTATTTATTTATTTATTTTTTTTCTTCTTCTTCCCTTAGTTTTCTTAGGCTTTCTAGTTCACCCATGTAGCGAGCTTATAACCGATGACTCCCAAACCAGATGGTTCTAGGGCACCAGATGAGAAAACATCCCTCGGGTTAAAGGACTCGAGTGAAAAAGGCCACAAAACTAAGGGGGATTATTCTTTTTGATCACCGTTAGGCGTGAATAATTATGCTTCTTGAGGCATAATTTTCCAGCTTAATGAGTGATATTTTCCACCGTTAGGCGTGAGTAACCATGCTTCTTGAGGCATAGTTATCCAGCTTAATAAGTGATGTTTTATTCTTTTATTTTATTTTATGGCATTTTAGGTCTTTGTTTCCATCCCAAAAATTGTGTAAGTGTGAAGTGCTTACTATCTAAGGCAAAAATTCAAGATAAAAATATCTCCCCAATTTTACTTACTTAGCCTATAATTTCAAACAAGATCTATTATTTCAACTAGGTTTAAGATGTCATAATTAAGGCTTTCTTAATTTCTAAGATACATCTTAATTTTCTTAAAAATAGATCAAAACTTTGTCTCTTATTTCAAAAAGTTTTTTTTTATATATATATTTTTATTTTCTAAAAGAAAATAAAATCTAACAAGAAAAATAGAAAATCTACAAAGAAAAGTAAAAAAAAAAAACCTAAAAAGAAAATGAAAAATCCTAAAAATAAAATGAAAAATCCTATGTCAGCATCTACCCCCCCATACCTATCTCATGCATTGTCCTCAATGTATGCGATATGAAATGATGCATGAAATAGGTAAAGGATAAAACTACTCCCTTTGTCGTTTAGGACCCGCGGTGGTGCTAGGTCCAGCCGACTGTGATCTCCTCAACGCGGCCTCCATACTACTTAGTCGAGAGGATTGCTCCTCGACCCTCTTCCTAAGCCGGACCTGCCCCTTGAAAATCTTCTGAAAATCACCTAGAGGGGGGGGTGAATAGGTGATGATGCTAATCAATGGAACTAAATGCGGAATTAAAAATCTAGATGCAATGAGCACTCAAGTGTGATCCACTAGTGATGCACACACAACCAAGCCAAGCAAATATGATGAACAATATGGAATGTAAATGCAAGGCACAAAGTAAATAGAGATAGAGATAGAGAGAGCCAATCGTTCAAACGCAAACACCAAGGTATGTTCTCGAGGTTCGAGCACCCAGCTCTACATCCCCGCCATCCCCAGATGGATTCTAACACTCTCACTATCACAAAGAAAGTTACAAGGACCACAACCTCCTCTTGAGGCAAAAGGCACAAAGCCACACAAAGTAAAGGATTACAACTTAGTGGTATACAACAACAACCACAAAACAAATTCTTGCTACTTGGTGGTTTAAAGCAACAACCACAAACAATCTCTTTTTTCTCACACAAAGCCTATAGACAATATAGTAGATTGTAGCTCAAGTGTGGAGAAAACCAAGGGATTTGAAACCAGCAACACAAAGAAAAATCTTTGGGAAATAGATGAAATCAAGATATAGAGATTCAATTCAAAAGCTTTTCCCAAAATCCCTTTTCTTTGGTTTTTCAAACCCTAATCAAAAACACAAGAAATAGTTTACTTGAATCCAAAAACAATTTTGATTGCAACAAAAACTCCAGAGAGATATAGAATTTAAGCCCAAAAATCTTGAAGAGAAATAAAGCTCTTTTGAATTTTTCTAGCAATCAATAAAACCTCTTTACTCTTGTTAATGAATCTCTCCCCAAACACCCCTATTTATAGGAGAGGGCTAGGTTAAGAGATAAGAAATAGTTACTGAAGTTTAGGAGGTGATTAATTCAAAATAAAACCTTAAACGGATTTTAAAACTCAAATTACAAATAACAGCTCATTTAAAAATCTGCCCGTTCACAGTTTAACGGCTAGATCGGTCGACCGGCCGGTCGACCGGTAGTACAAAATATCCGACCGTTACAGGCTATCGGTCGACCGATCCGGTCGACTGATAAAAACAGTGAGCAAAACAAAGCTATCGGTCGACCGCTCCGGTCGACTGATGCCTGACTGAGACTCAAAATAATATTTCGGTCGACTGTCGGTAGACAGCCGGTCGACCGACAGACATGCACACGGATACGTGCATTCTGCCAGGACTCCGGTCGACTGGTCCGGTCGACCGGACCAGCCTGACACAGACACGGTCGACTGTCGGTAGACTGCCGGTCGACCGGTTCTGGTCAGAAAACCAAGTAAACAATATTTAATAAATCCCACAAAATCTCTAAAATTTCACAAAAATAGTTTTGTCATATTATATTGAAAGATGAACTTGTGTTAAAAATCCCAACACAAATTTCAAACATATTTGACTATTTTTGTGTCAAAGAAATTTTGCCAAAAAACAAAACTCGTATTTTCTAAAACTTGGAATCTTAAATAGAAAATACGTTTTGTCTAAAACTCTTCCAAATACAAAATTATGATATTTAAACACTTTTGAAGCATGTTGTATATGAATAGAAATTCAATATACAAGAAACATATATATATCATAATTTTTGTCATTAAGTCCAAAATAATGTTTTGATAAAAATACCAAAACATAAAACACATGAAATAGAATATCAAACTAAGTTTGTTTAAGCAATAGAAGCATGCATGTATATAGAACAAATCATATATACACTAAACCATGTAAACTTGTTTTGATATAAAATCTATTCATGAAAACCAAGATCGGTTAAACCAAAAACCGAAAATATTCAAAACGTGAAACATGTGTGTGTGAACTTGAGCTTATCATACTATACTAATCTTTACAATTAAGATCTAAACCCAAACTAAACTATGGATACCTAAGTCTTCTTGTAGAGCGCAATCTCCAAGTCTTCTTGTAGAGCGCAATCTCCAAGTCGGCTTGATCCAAAACTCCTTTGAATCACCGAGCAATGCAATATATCATCTTTGATGCTTAGGCTCTTGAATCATCATGTGCAAGCTTCCAAATCATCTTGTTGAAGCTAAACACCAACTAATATCTTGATTAATGATCTGAAACTAAAACATAAAGATTATTAGTACACATAACTACATGAGTTAGTCATCATCAAAACTAGAGTGGAAAGCCTTTGGGCCAACAATCTCCCCCTTTTTGATGATGACAAAACTCATGGAGTTATATATGCATGGATTAGAGTAAAGCTTCAAGGAAGCTCCCCCTTAACTCATGCATAACAATAAACATAAAGATATACAATGAATGTTCATAAATATGTATGCATCAACATGCATAAAACACATAAAAACATGCTCTAGATACCAAACATATAGACATGCTCTAGATACCAAATTGAAACACATATTAAAATGTAACAACACAAAATACATGCATAAAACTACCATGCATATAAACTACAAATTCTTCTCCCCCTTTTTGTCACTCATCAACAAAGGGGTAAACCAAACAAAGTGAAATCAAATTCCTCTTCCCCTTTCAAGGGGTAAAAATCAAAAACAAAGCATGATATCAAATAAAGATGGGTCAATGAGGTGCATTGAGATACCAATTGAAATTATCAATACCAAAATTATACAAGGCATTGAAACAAGAATAATCATTTTATGTTAACATGAAAACAAGCAATGTAACCATGATACCAATAAACAATAAACCAAAGTTGATACCAATTTAATAAACAAGTGACCTCTTGATACCAAAAGAAGAAATTTTTCATTAAAAGCTCATGAAACCAATTGAAAAACAAAATTGCATCTTAATACCAATTACACTACAATGTTTAAATCATTTTCCATCATAAAGTTAGGGAGTGGGAAACAAACACAATGGTAAACCAAATACCAATTGAAATGTAAAATACGAGTTTTCTCCCCCTTTATGAAATACCAAAAGAAGATATGCATAGGCTTGAGATAAGATACTAATTGAAAATTAAATCAATTGAAACATGATATTCATTAAAAATTCAAGCTTTAGCAAACTCAAAATTATGAAGAAGCTTGTATAAGGATACCAATTTAAAAACTTAAGCTCATCATAGCCAACATTTGTGCTCTAAGACATAAGAATATAATAGGCACAAATAAATCATCTATATATGTATGTAGGAAATAGATACCAATTGAAATTGATACTATATGGAGTGTAAGCATACATACATAAAACAAACACATATGAGTATACAAAAAATATGTCATATTGATACCAATTGAAAGAATTCAACGATACCAATTGAAATAACAAAAGTAAGGACAAGTGTATGACTCATATCAACTACCACCCACCAAGATAAGTTTTAAATGATTTTCAAGATGAAGCATACTTGATCATGGTCTCCCATCCAACCGCCCATTAATGGTAGGGGTTTTCAAGATTAGATTTGAAAATAGAGTATATTTGAAAATCACTACCAAAGTGAAGAATATGAACTAGTTTATGAAAATTTGAAAACTAGTAGAAATCCTTCAAGATAAAACAAAAGATTTTTCATGAAACATGGAAATCACAAGATCACCAAACACTCAAAAATCTATATGGCACAATTGGGACTCATGAAGATCAAATCATGAGAAAACATCAAATAAGGTGAGTGTACAAGTGTTGTGAAAATCATATTATCATGAAAATTGACAGTTAAGCTCAATATGAAAATCATCAATTGAAAATTTGAAAAATCACTTATTTGAAACAAGAACTTTATCTTAAATGGGAAATCACATAGAAACATGAAATCCATCCAAATATGTGAATACAAGTCAAATGCAATTAATTGAAATCACCATCAAACATGGAAATCATCACAAATGATCTAAACTTCAAGGCATATGTATGTCATGTACAAACTAAAGTATACATACATATCCCAAACTTAAAGAGTCCACAAAAGAGTATGCATGAAGGCACGTGGCTCAAGGATGTACATGTATAGCTAATAGTTTGGACAAAATAGACATATACATGAAGTCAAAACTCAAGATCATAAAACATATCCAAAATGGGTCATTCACATAATTCAATACAAGTTAGAATACATGAATCATCAAAACTAGACTATACTAGTACACAAATGAGCATTCAAGCACAAACATATATAAAGGTTTATTTGTAGCTCATTAGTTGCACAAGTATAAATTCTAGTCTTAATGAAAACAATTATTCAAGCATGTAGTCAACATATGAAGCACAAAACGAGTCAAGAATCAACATGAAAAATAATCATGATAATCAAAAACATGGAATATCAAAACAATCACACAAATCCACATGATCAATATGATAAGAACATGTGCATTAGATCTTATGATTAACATGATAGCTAAAACAAAGGAGAACACAAGATATAGGTCCATATTAAACATGGGTGAGAACTAATCATGTAAAGCATAGTTCTAATAAACATGGTCATTATCTTACTAATCATGAAACTCTAAGCATGCTATAAAAGATAAAATGAAAAGCATGCAAATAAAAAATTAGGAGTTAGAAATGATACCAAAAACCAATGAAGGTGCATTTCAAGTTCTCCAAAACATGGTGGTCCTTTCCACCAAATTCCCTTGAGTGTGAAGCATCCAAATGATTTTCTTTTAGGCTAAGAACGCATCCACCTCAAGGCACCAATACTCTCACGTGATGCGAGAGCCTCCACCTACATCAAACATCAAAGTGGTGGATCTTGGTACCCATTTTCTTGTGGGTCCACGGGGGTTAGTATCTTTCCTAACCCACACAAGATTAGTTGCTAAATTTTCATGATAAATGCGATCATAACAAAATCTAGCAAGGTGGCCTTTTCGACCACAATGTGTACATGTGTACACGTGAGCATACATATGATGATGGTGATCATGAGAAGCATGTGTATGTATAGAAGAGTGTGCATGCAAGGTTGGAACTTGTTTCTTGCGAACCAAGGTTTCCAAACGTGAGTGATTCATGGCACAATGGCTCAAAGTGGAGCCTAAACAATCAACACTTTTCTTCAAAACATTTATATCATTTTCTATGTTAGAAGACAAAGTGGAGCATGCAATAGGTGTGCTAGAACAAGAAGCAATACTATCATGGCACACATGCATATCAATCTCATTTTGCAAAGATTTATTTTTAATCAAAACCAAATCCAATTCTTTTGAAATAGAATCAATTTTATTTTTCAAAGTAAGATTTTCCTTGAAAACAAGATCCAATCTAGAAGACAAAACCTCATTGTGCTCAACAATATCATCACAATCATCAAGATCATTTTTATTTTTCAAAACTTCAATCTCTTTTAAGGCAATGTCTAGTTGAGATTGTAGTGAGTCACGTTCACTAGTAATCTCTTCCTTCTCTTGCAAAACCGATTCAAAAGTTGAACATAAATCCTTTAATTCTCCTTTTAAATCAAAATGTTTCTTTTTCAAAGAGTTATGTTTTTCCATAAAACTTTCAAGTTTAGAAGCAAGTTCAACATTCAAATTTTGAACTTCAAAACAACCATTGCAAAAAGAACTAGAGCTTTCATTAAGAGGGGAATTTGAATGTACCTCATGAGAGTCATTCCCATATGCCATAAAGCCAAGCTCTTCGGAAGCTTCTCTTTTAGATTTCCTTATCTTGTTGATGATCACGGGTAGCTCCGGAGAAGTTAGAATACTCCAAACTGCAAAAGCCGAATCATATTTAGCAAATATAGGAAAAAGATGTTCATTTAAAGATGCTTGAAGTGTCCTAAGGGCTAATGCATTGGCCTTCTTATGCTTACTAGTATTTGGGTGGTCTTCTATAGTGATGGCTTGATAAACTAGATGACCTAGATTCTTTAAATGCCTAGTCATGTCTACCTTCCATGCATCAAGTCTAAAATGGTCAAACATAGGAGGGCTAGCCATGAATGCAATCTAAGATGTGAGTGCAAATGAAATGCAAATGAAGATTAGCAAACCAAGATCTTTTACTCCTAGGTTGTTAAACCAAAATATCAGGAGCACTAGTTCTGATACCAATTGAAAATCACCTAGAGGGGGGGGGTGAATAGGTGATGATGCTAATCAATGGAACTAAATGCGGAATTAAAAATCTAGATGCAATGAGCACTCAAGTGTGATCCACTAGTGATGCACACACAACCAAGCCAAGCAAATATGATGAACAATATGGAATGTAAATGCAAGGCACAAAGTAAATAGAGATAGAGATAGAGAGAGCCAATCGATCAAACGCAAACACCAAGGTATGTTCTCGAGGTTCGAGCACCCAGCTCTACATCCCCGCCATCCCCAGATGGATTCTAACACTCTCACTATCACAAAGAAAGTTACAAGGACCACAACCTCCTCTTGAGGCAAAAGGCACAAAGCCACACAAAGTAAAGGATTACAACTTAGTGGTATACAACAACAACCACAAAACAAATTCTTGCTACTTGGTGGTTTAAAGCAACAACCACAAACAATCTCCTTTTTCTCACACAAAGCCTATAGACAATATAGTAGATTGTAGCTCAAGTGTGGAGAAAACCAAGGGATTTGAAACCAGCAACACAAAGAAAAATCTTTGGGAAATAGATGAAATCAAGATATAGAGATTCAATTCAAAAGCTTTTCCAAAATCCCTTTTCTTTGGTTTTTCAAACCCTAATCAAAAACACAAGAAATAGTTTACTTTGAATCCAAAAACCAATTTTGATTGCAACAAAAACTCCAGAGAGATATAGAATTTAAGCCCAAAAATCTTGAAGAGAATAAAGCTCTTTTGAATTTTTCTAGCAATCAATAAAACCTCTTTACTCTTGTTAATGAATCTCTCCCCAAACACCCCTATTTATAGGAGAGGGCTAGGTTAAGAGATAAGAAATAGTTACTGAAGTTTAGGAGGTGATTAATTCAAAATAAAACCTTAAACGGATTTTTAAAACTCAAATTACAAATAACAGCTCATTTAAAAATCTGCCCGTTCACAGTTTAACGGCTAGATCGGTCGACCGGCCGGTCGACCGGTAGTACAAAATATCCGACCGTTACAGGCTATCGGTCGACCGATCCGGTCGACTGATAAAAACAGTGAGCAAAACAAAGCTATCGGTCGACCGCTCCGGTCGACTGATGCCTGACTGAGACTCAAAATAATATTTCGGTCGACTGTCGGTAGACAGCCGGTCGACCGACAGACATGCACACGGATACGTGCATTCTGCCAGGACTTCGGTCGACTGGTCCGGTCGACCGGACCAGCCTGACACAGACACGGTCGACTGTCGGTAGACTGCCGGTCGACCGGTTCTGGTCAGAAAACCAAGTAAACAATATTTTAATAAATCCCACAAAATCTCTAAAATTCCACAAAATAGTTGTCATATTATATTGAAAGATGAACTTGTGTTAAAAATCCCAACACAAATTTCAAACATATTTGACTATTTTGTGTCAAAGAAATTTTGCCAAAAAAAAAACTCGTATTTTCTAAAACTTGGAATCTTAAATAGAAAATACGTTTTGTCTAAACTCTTCCAAATACAAAATTATGATATTTAAACACTTTTGAAGCATGTTGTATATGAATAGAAATTCAATATACAAGAAACATATATATATATATCATAATTTTTGTCATTAAGTCCAAAATAATGTTTTGATAAAAATACCAAAACATAAAACATATGAAATAGAATATCAAACTAAGTTTGTTTAAGCAATAGAAGCATGCATGTATATAGAACAAATCATATATACACTAAACCATGTAAACTTGTTTTGATATAAATCTATTCATGAAAACCAAGATCGGTTAAACCAAAAACCGAAAATATTCAAAACGTGAAACATGTGTGTTGTGAACTTGAGCTTATCATACTATACTAATCTTTACAATTAAGATCTAAACCCAAACTAAACTATGGATACCTAAGTCTTCTTGTAGAGCGCAATCTCCAAGTCTTCTTGTAGAGCGCAATCTCCAAGTCGGCTTGATCCAAAACTCCTTTGAATCACCGAGCAATGCAATATATCATCTTTGATGCTTAGGCTCTTGAATCATCATGTGCAAGCTTCCAAATCATCTTGTTGAAGCTAAACACCAACTAATATCTTGATTAATGATCTGAAACTAAAACATAAAGATTATTAGTACACATAACTACATGAGTTAGTCATCATCAAAACTAGAGTGGAAAGCCTTTGGGCCAACATCTTCTTCATGCCCTTCCAGATGGTGGACATGAAGGCTCGTGTATCAGTGGGGGGTTCCTGCCTCCAAAATTGAGGCTCATCAATTTCTTCCAAACTTTCCTCCGAATCAAGCTCCACAGGTTCATTTTCAGGCTGAGCAATAGGTGTCCAAAGTGCGTGCAAGCAGCCATTATACGAGCTGTGGACCTCTCTATAGTAACAGGCACTTGGTCAAATGAATTAAAGACAGCGTCTGATAGGAAATGTTTACACAGACGTGTGATTAATATGGCATGGGAATGCTTCGCACCCCGAGTGCGGGAGGAATTATCAAGAATGGCACGGAAGATGGCCCTATTCAAACAGACCGTGTGGTTGTGTGTCATTAAATCATGAATTACCTGTAACACGGGTCTGTTAAAGGAAGATTGGTGCTCAATTCCAAAAATATTGCGTTGGACCCAGCGTCCAATGCAATGAACATTTCGAAAGGTGTTGGCTTTGAGCCCACGATCCTGAATTGTACAGCGGGCCCCCATGATGGGCATGTAATCTATTAATGGAAGAGGTCGCTATGGTGAGGATAACTGGGGACATGAGTGCACTCAGCAATAAGTGGAATGGTGACAAAAATGTCACCAAATGGCATGTGAGATACAAATTGGTATGTGTCATGGTGCACAGATGCAGGATCAATTGCATTGTAAAATGTAGTGACAAGCTCAGGGCAATAGTATGCATTGTGGTCACTGTTATCATAAACTAAAGAGTACCAACTCCATGAACGTATTCTGTCCACAAAAATGTGCCCATATCCCCCACTTTCATTCATGAGTACTGAAAAATCCCTCTCCACATATAAATTTGGTGCCATATATATTAATGAATTGTAAAGCAAAGGATTTTGAGAGAGAAAATTGCAAACCACCCCCGGAGATCGTAGGGGGAAATCCAAAACAGTTGTGCAGAAGGCACCCGGGACAGATTCTGGAAGTGTTGCTCTGGATCTGCCACTAACAAAAGAAATCGACCACGTAGACTTTTTATGGGCACCAGAGATGGCCGGAGTGCCGCAAATTGCGGTCAGAAACGGATTTTTGCGGCAGATTTGAGGAATTTGGAGAAGGGAAAAAAATTGCAGAGGTTAGCTCTGGAAGGGAGATCTGGATCTTGAGAGATGTCTGCGTTTGAGGGAGAACAGTAAGTGAGGAGAGTATTTATAGGGGATGGGTAAAGGGAGTTTTCCAATTTTATCCCTAGGTCAAAGTTCTAATTACAACCCTAGGTCAAAGGAATTTGAAAGTGAAAGGAATCCTAGGGAAGAGAAAATCCTAGGAATGTGAAACTTTATATGCACAAAAATCCTTATTTTTTATTTATTTTTTTATTATTATTATTATTTACAAAAAGTAGAAAAAAAATTATTTACAAGTATGGTCCCAAAAA
Source organism: Agave tequilana (assembly GCA_038442645.1). Classification (NCBI taxonomy): domain Eukaryota; kingdom Viridiplantae; phylum Streptophyta; class Magnoliopsida; order Asparagales; family Asparagaceae; genus Agave; species Agave tequilana. Next base: position 7,770 of record JAVJIF010034834.1, on the reverse strand, counting down.
TGATATCCAGGAAAATGCTTGGGAACTATACAGATGGGATTGTCACAAATAAACTGGGTCACAAAGACCCAGTTCGTGAACTTCGTGTGACAAGGAATCAGTGGTAAAGAATGGCTTGAGACGTTGACCGTTCACAGTAAATTTGTTGCCATTATTCGGGTCAAAAATCTCAATTGCACCATGGGAGAAGACAGTTTGAACAATAAATGGTCCTGACCACCTGGTTCTCAATTTACCAGGGAAAAGGTGGAGCCGTGAATTGTATAATAGAACCTTTTGTCCAGTGACAAAATTTTTCCTGTGAATGGATCTATCGTGAAACAGCTTGGTTCTATGCTTGGTGATTCGAGCATTGTCATATACCTCGTTTCTCAGCTCCTCAAGCTCGGATATTTGTAATTTCCTTAAAGCACCGGCTTTATCCAAATTCAAATTCAGCTGCTTTAAAGCCCACATAGCTCGGTGTTCTAATTCAACAGGCAAGTGACAAGGTTTCCCAAATACAACTCGATATGGAGACATACCGAGGACAGTCTTGTAAGCGGTCCTGTATGCCCATAAGGCATCAGTGAGTTTGATGGACCAATCCTTACGGTTCTGTCCTACAGTTTTCTCCAAAATGAGTTTTATCTGTCTATTCGTGACTTCAACTTGCCCATTGGTTTGAGGATGGTAAGCCGTGGATAATTTATGAGTGATAGAGTATTTACGCATCAAGGCTTCAAAAGCCCTATTGCAAAAATGACTCCCATTATCGCTGATTATCGCACGGGGGGCTCCGAAGCGAGAGATGATGTGGTCTCTTAAAAACTTGATGACAACATGGTTATCATTAGTCCGTGTTGGAATCGCTTCCGCCCATTTGGAAACATAATCTACGGCTACCAGAATGTATTGGTTACCGTAAGACAGAGGAAAGGGTCCCATAAATCGATGCCCCAGAGATCGAAAATTTCGACTTCCAAGATGGGTGTGAGGGGCATCATGTCTTTCTGTGTGATACGACCCGTCATCTGACACTTATCACAAAGCTTGCAAAAATTATGTGCATCCTTAAAGAGAGTGGGCCAATAGAATCCACTCTGAAGCACTTTCTCAGCAGTTTTCCGTGGACCAAAATGTCCACCGCAAGCTAACTTGTGACAGAATGTCAAAACGCTCTGATGTTCATCCTCAGGAAGGCATCTACGTATGATTTGGTCAGGACAGTATTTGAATAAATACGGTTCATTCCAAAAGAAGAACCGCATTTGGCGCAGAAAACGATGTTTTTCTTGTCCTGACCAATGGAAGGTATTTGCCTGGTAGCAAGGTAGTTTTACTATATCAGCATACCAGGGCTCTCCACATATCCCAAAAATGTGTTCGTCAGGGAATTGTCATTAATCGGTATACTCTCCTTAGGTGCATTCGGGATTCTCGACAAATGATCAGCTACCACGTTCTCAACGCCCTTTTTATCTTTATCTCCAAATCAAACTCTTGCAAAAGAAGTATCCATCTAATCAGTCTTGCCTTAGCATCCTTCTTTTTCATCAAGTATTTTAGGGCGGAGTGATCAGTGAAAACTATAGTCCTGGACCCTAGCAGATATTGACGGAATTTCTCCAACGCAAATACAACCGCTAAAAATTCCTTTTCAATGGTTGTGTAATTGAGTTGGGCATCGTTAGCGTTCTGCTAGCATAATAGATCACGTGTTGCCTATTATCAATACGTTGTCCTAAAACAGCGCCTATAGCAAAGTCTGAGGCATCACACATAATCTCAAAAGGCTTGGTCCAATCAGGTGCAGAAATGATAGGTGCTGAAACAAGTCTATCCTTAAGCTCTCTCCAAGATTTTTGACATTCTTCATCAAAGATAAAGGGTACATCCTTTCCTAAGAGATTTGTCAAGGGTCTTGCAATGTTGCTAAACCTTGAATGAATCGTCTATAGAAGCCGGCGTGCCCTAAGAATGATCTAATGTCCTTTAAACATGTAGGTTCAGTGAGCTTTGTAATGACTTCCACTTTTGACTTGTCCACCTCAATTCCTATTCTTGATACCTTGTGCCCAAGTACTATTCCTTGCTTGACCATAAAACGACACTTTTCCCAGTTAAGTGTCAAATTTTTCTCCATACAGCGTTTAGCACAAGCTTTAAATGGTACAAGCATTGCTCAAAAGAATCCCCATAAATCGAGAAATCGTCCATGAAAATTTCTAGAAATCTCTCCACCATGTCCGAAAAAAGGCTCAACATACAACGTTGAAACGTTGCAGGAGCATTGCAAAGGCCAAAGGGCATCCTTCGGTACGCAAACGTTCCAAAGGGACAGGTGAAGGTCGTTTTTCTCTTGGTCTTCGGGAGCGATTGGGATTTGATTATATCCTGAATATCCATCCAGGAAACATAGTACTCGTGTCCCGCCAATCTCTCCAGCATCTGATCAATGAATGGAAGTGGAAAGTGGTATTTACGTGTGGCGGTGTTCAACTTCCTATAACCAATACAAACTCTAATCTTCGTTGGAAGACGTGTTTGTATCAATTCTTTATTCTCATTTTCCACCACAGTAAACCCAGCTTTCTTAGGCACAGCATGGACTGGACTTACCCACTGACTATCAGATATGGGATAGATAATCCTATTGTCCAATAGTTTCAAAATCTCAGATCTAACAGCTTCTTGCATAATGGGGTTAAGTCTCCGCTGTGGGTCTCTTTTCGGCTTAGCATCTTCCGTCAGATGAATTCTATGTTGAACAATGGAAGGACTAATCCCTTTGATATCAGCCATTGTCCAACCAATGGCTTCTCTATTTTCCCTTAACACAGTCAGAAGGTCCTCTTCTTGTTGCTCATAAGATTGGATGCAATTATTACAGGAAAAGATTCCTCCTCATCCAAGTACTTGTACTTGAGATGATTGGGAAGAGCCTTAAGCTCAGAAGAAGGGACAGGGTCTATAACTGGTTGCTCATGGTGCAAGGGAAGAATAGGTGTGGAATTAGAGGTTTGTTCAACATTTGATCCAACAATCTGATCCAGGTTGAAGTCATCCGACTCCAACTCAAACTCCTCTTCAGACTCATACTCAATTTCCTCCACATGTTCACTGGTCAATCCTTCAATCAAGTTCACTTCAAAAGAATCATGATCCACATCCCTTGGCTGCTTCCCCAGATGGAAGACATTCACCTCTTTCGTCATATCTCTGAACGTTAACCGCATCGATCCATTTCGGCAATTGATTATTGCATTTGCGGTGGCTAAGAAAGGACGTCCAAGAATGACAGGTGTTTGCGCTCTGTGATTTTGTACGGGCTGTGTTTCAAGAACAACAAAGTCCACGGGGTAAATGAATTCCCCGACCCGTATCAGAACATCTGTAATTTCCCCCTTGGGAATCTTTACAGAGCGGTCAGCCAATTGAATTGTCATCTGGGTAGGACGAAGGTTGCCTAACCCTAACTGCTGATAGACGGAAAAGGGTAGAAGATTGATGCTCGCGCCCAAGTCAAGCAAAGCCCTATTTATGGTGGTCTGCCCTATGATACAAGAAATGGTAGGGCTCCCTGGATCTTTGTATTTCACAGGGATTGGACCATTGAGCAGTTCACTTATGTTGGAAGCCAGAAAGACTTTCTTCGGGACACTTGCTTTTCTCTTTTTTGTACACATTTCTTTCAGAAACTTGGCGTAGGATGGGACTTGTTGAATAGCATCTAAGAGAGGGACATTGATTGTACTTGATTGAATATCTCTCTTATCTTCTCCATGTGAGCATTCATCTTATGATTTGTGAGCCTATTTGGGAATGGGACAACAGGCTTATATGTTTGCTCATCAACTTTTTCTTTTCCTTTAGATTGGGAAGTGGATGGATGTGTGCTTGATGAAGGAATGTCTTGCATAGGCTGGATTGGAACAGAAGGTGGTGGCATCGGCACAGATTTGGGAGAATGATTTGAATCCTTATTATCTACATGTTTCCCAGACCTAAGGATTTGAATGGCTTGGCATTGGCTAGGACCCAAGTCTTCAACTTCATGCAGAGGAAAATGGGCTTTGGGATTAGGAACAGGTTGGCTAGGCAGCATTCCTTTTTGTCTTTCAGTCAAAGAGTTAGCCAACTGTCCTATCTGAATTTGCAATTTGTTCATGTCCTGCTGCTGATTATTCATCATAGAAGCTTGGTTCTTAGATAAGGTCTCTATCATTTTCTCCAAATCAGAAAGTCTTTTATCTGAAGGATTGGGTGGTGGATGATGTTGATATTGGGGCTGAAAACTTGCTTGATATGGCACAGGATTTTGATAGGATTGGAATCTTGGGGGGCTCTGGTATGAATGAACATTTGGTGGGTTCTGGTGGTAAGTCGGTGGATGAGACTGAGCAGGGTATTGTTGTGGATATGGTTGTCTCGGCTGCTCAGGTCCAGACTGACTCCAAGAGAAGTTTGGATGGTTACGCCATCCAGGATTATAGGTTTTGGAGTAAGGATTGTAAGTGGGTCTGGTGTACGTGCATTCGTACTCTCCTGAAACATTTGAGTTTGATAAACTGGACACTCCTCAACAGATGATTCAGATCATGGCAATAGGTACAACCCGGATTTACCACAGGTGTTGGGTTGACCTGATTAACAGCAGAATTTTCCCTGGATTCCAGCAATTCAATCCTCTTCATCAATTGTGTAATTTTAGCTTCTGCAGCTATCGAGGATCCTATAGAGTGTAAACCAGTTTTGGAAGTTGTGGGTGTAGGTTTCTCAGTACATGATTCCCACTGAATTGTCTTTTCAGCTAAAGCCTCAAAAAGATCCCAACCCTGATCTTCATCCTTCTTTAAGAATTCTCCTTGACACATAGTTTCAAGGAGCGTCTTAGTCTGATAGTCAAGCCCATCATAGATAATCTGGCACTGCGCCATTTTTCTATACCGTGATGGGGACACAGGGCTACTAGGTCTTTGAAGCGCTCAAAATACTTTCAAAACGGTTCATTTGCTTCTTGTTTGAATTGCATAATATTTTTCCTCATCAAGGCTGTCTTATGAATAGGATAAAACTTTTAAGAAAGACCTTAACGAAATCATTCCAAGAAGAAATAGAGCTAACTGGGAGATTATAAAGCCACTCTTAGCAATATCCTTCAATGCGAAAGGTATAAACCTAAGTCTGACAGCATCCTCGGTTAACTGGGAAATCTCATCATAAGGCATACTTCTTCAAACTCTCGGATGAAGAAGTACGCATCCTCAGATTCAAGGCCATGGAATCGTGGAAGAGTGTTTATGAACTGGGGCTTCAACTCAAAGTTATTTCCATTTGTGTTTGGGAGGAGAATGCAAGATGGAAGTGATGTGCGGATAGGATAGAACTTGTCTTGCAACGACACGTTGGTAGTCATGATTGTGTCGAGTGGTGGTGTATGTGGCAGTGTAGGAACTCTCACAAGCCTAGCAGAATTTGGATCTCTATACCACTCTTGCATACAATTTCACAATCAACGTGCACCAATCACACAGGCGAAAAATGAAAAATAACAATCAAGAAAAAGAAAAAAATCAATCCAAGCTTTCTAGGTTTCCTGGACCTAGACGACTCCTAACGATAGATTGTCCACAGGAGGTTTGGTGTGGACTTTGACTATAAGCAAATCGGCCAGGGAAGGGTAAAGTTGTTGGGAGGTTTTCCGTCAGAGACGTTCCTTAATTAAGTAACCAACAACCTTCGGGCTTTCGGCCCTCAACCCCTTTCCTAGACACCGATTTTACAAAAGTCACTTTCCAACACTTTTCCCCCTTAGGATAATCTCCTAAGTGAGTCCGGATGTCCCTAGGGCCAACGTCTAGCAATTTTTATTTAGAAGCTTAGGATTGTGAGTACGTGGGGAAGATGGTTTGTGGGCTAAGGAAGGGGTGATAAAATCCCCACCTTATCTTTTTATGGGATTTGCCCTTAGAGTCAATTAGTGCAAGTGTACGATATCAACAAACAAGGTTCACTCAAAGCATAAGTAAATCAAACAATGAGTGAGTCCTAGTCTATATGCTATGCTTACGTACCTTGTCCCCCGCACTCTTCAACAGTAAAAGTAAAGAAATTGAAAGACACGTGCCTAGAGATGCAAATGTCTAAACAATTTTAACTTTTGCAACAAATTGTTTACTGTTGATTAGCAGATATCAGGTGAAGCAACCAGGATTTAAAATATATCAGCAACTGTATTTTGCAGAGAGGCAAGCCCTGCAGAAAACTGGTTAGTAGTGATCTCCTCTTTGCCGCAAATCTGCGGCAAAAGCCTAGAAATTGCGGCAATTTGGAGGGATCCTGGTCTCTGCTTTCGAGAGCAGAGGCCCAGGTCCACTTATATGTCACTGCTATGCAAAATTTGCTGTTTCTTCAACCTGTAACCTGCAACAGAGAAGAGACTTCGTATTAGTTCTTCACTTTTCAACCAAAAACCGTTGCTCTCCCCGGCAACGGCGCCAAAAATTGATGGGGAAAGAGTAATGTAGAGTTCTTGCACAATTATTCAGTTAAGGAGAAGAGTTTTAGAGTTAACCTTGATGTTTGTTTACTCCTCAATTGTATTTAAAGATCAATAAACTCTTTCCAATCTCCGATATAGTATGGCTATACCGGGTCGATCTTCCGGGAGAGCTAGCGATGGAAGCGTTACGGTTTTTCAAAGTGAAGCAAAAAGACGAAGAAACTTCTATGTAATTACACAAGTGCAAGGAGAAAAGAAATGGTGGATGTGTGCATTATGTAAAAAGAAACCAAAAGAACTTGAGTGAAGTGGAAGTGTGTTGTAAAGACAAAGAAACTAGTAAAGAGAGTGTTTGAAAAACTTTAGATGATAAGATACATGGCTAGCTAACTTTACCTCATTGCTAACTTGTTTACTCAATGGTGATGCTTTGTTGCCTCGTATTGACTCATTGGCAATTGATGATGTAACTTGCTTGTTTGTTCAAGTTCTTTACCTTCTTGAAGATGAGTGTTCTCTTGTTCTAGCTTGAAGCCTCACAATGAGTCATTGGCTCTCTTAGATAGATGTTCAATTGATGAAATCTAGAAGTGACACTCAAAGATGCTAAAGAGAAGATACAACGTTCATTCAAACATTCAAGACATAACAACAACTAGCAGCTTGAAGTAGGGAAGTTTTCTTACAAGTAGCATATGTAGGTGAACCATCTTCATGTTCCATCAAAGGCTCTTGTTCTAGACAAGGCTCTAAATGAGGCACACATGAGTCATAGGTGGTATGAACAAGCAATTGCCAAGAGAAATCAACTCTACTTCTTGGTAAGTTATAGAAGTGATCACAATACAAGTATAAAGAATAGCATCATCCAAGGAGATAGAAGTTAGCTAGGCAAGTTCTTAGCTAGCATGCAATAAAGATTTAGCTAGCCATTACACTACAAACAACACAATTATTCATGAAGTAAAGCAACAAAACACAAACAATAGAGATGAACTAGAATCAAAGCAAGAATTTAAAGTAAGGTAAAGTAAAGCATACTAGAGTTTGCAAAGAGATGAATGGAGCTCTTTTGATTAATCCTTGGCCACAAGAATGTCACTTCCTTGGTACAAGCTCTCAAAAGCACTCTCTCTCACTTTGTCAAGATCTCTAGGAGGAAGAAGATGAAGTCAAAACCTAATAGGAGAAAACAAAAATACAAGAATTTTCTCCTATTTTCTTCTCTCTCTTCTCTTTTTGTGTGTGCAGACCTGGTCCTCTATTTATAGCCATAAGTGAGAAGC
>JAVJIF010034833.1:0-81134 GCA_038442645.1 Agave tequilana | reverse complement strand
CAGTTGTGCAGAAGGCACCCGGGACAGATTCTGAAGTGTTGCTCTGGATCTGCCACTAACAAAAGAAATCGACCACGTAGACTTTTTCTGGGCACCAGAGATGGCCGGAGTGCCGCAAATTTGCGGTCAGAAAAGGATTTTTGCGGCAGATTTGAGGAATTTGGAGAAGGGAAAAATTTGCAGAGGTTAGCTCTGGAAGGGGAGATCTGGATCTTGAGAGATGTCTGCGTTTGAGGGAGAACAGTAAGTGAGGAGAGTATTTATAGGGGATGGGTAAAGGGACTTTTCAATTTATCCCTAGGTCAAAGTTCTAATTACAACCCTAGGTCAAAGGAATTTGAAAGTGAAAGGAATCCTAGGGAAGAGAAAATCCTAGGAATGTGAAACTTTATATGCACAAAAATCCCTATTTTTTTTATTATTTATTTTTTTTTATATTATTATTATTTACAAAAAGTAGAAAGAAAATTATTTACAAGTATGGTCCCAAAATGATATCCAGGAAAATGCTTGGGAACTATACAGATGGGATTGTCACAAATAAACTGGGTCACAAAGACCCAGTTCGTGAACTTCGTGTGACAAGGAATCAGTGGTAAAGAATGGCTTGAGACGTTGACCGTTCACAGTAAATTTGTTGCCATTATTCGGGTTAAAAATCTCAATTGCACCATGGGAGAAGACAGTTTGAACAATAAATGGTCCTGACCACCTGGTTCTCAATTTACCAGGGAAAAGGTGGAGCCGTGAATTGTATAATAGAACCTTTTGTCCAGTGACAAAAATTTTTCCTGTGAATGGATCTATCGTGAAACAGCTTGGTTCTATGCTTGGTGATTCGAGCATTGTCATATACCTCGTTTCTCAGCTCCTCAAGCTCGGATATTTGTAATTTCCTTAAAGCACCGGCTTTATCCAAATTCAAGTTCAGCTGCTTTAAAGCCCACATAGCTCGGTGTTCTAATTCAACAGGCAAGTGACAAGGTTTCCCAAATACAACTCGATATGGAGACATACCGAGGACAGTCTTGTAAGCGGTCCTGTATGCCCATAAGGCATCAGTGAGTTTGATGGACCAATCCTTACGGTTCTGTCTTACAGTTTTCTCCAAAATGAGTTTTATCTGTCTATTCATGACTTCAACTTGCCCATTGGTTTGAGGATGGTAAGCCGTGGATAATTTATGAGTGATAGAGTATTTACGCATCAAGGCTTCAAAAGCCCTATTGCAAAAATGACTCCCATTATCGCTTATTATCGCACGGGGGGCTCCGAAGCGAGAGATGATGTGGTCTCTTAAAAACTTGATGACAACATGGTTATCATTAGTCCGTGTTGGAATCGCTTCCGCCCATTTGGAAACATAATCTACGGCTACCAGAATGTATTGGTTACCGTAGGACAGAGGAAAGGGTCCCATAAAATCGATGCCCCAGAGGTCGAAAATTTCGACTTCCAAGATGGGTGTGAGGGGCATCAGTCTTTCTTTCTGTGTGATACGACCCGTCATCTGACACTTATCACAAAGCTTGCAAAAATTATGTGTATCCTTAAAGAGAGTGGGCCAATAGAATCCACTCTGAAGCACTTTCTCAGCAGTTTTCCGTGGACCAAAATGTCCACCGCAAGCTAACTTGTGACAGAATGTCAAAACGCTCTGATGTTCATTCTCAGGAAGGCATCTACGTATGATTTGGTCAGGACAGTATTTGAATAAATACGGTTCATCTCAAAAGAAGAACCGCATTTGACGCAGAAAACGATATTTTTTCCTGACTTGACCAATGAGAAGGTATTTGCCTGGTAGCAAGGAATTTACAATGTCAGCATACCAGGGCTCTCCACATATCCCAAAAATGTGTTCATCAGGAAATTGTCATTAATCGGTATACTCTCCTTAGGTGCATTCGGGATTCTCGACAAATGATCAGCTACCACGTTCTCAACGCCTTTTTATCTTTTATCTCCAAATCAAACTCTTGCAAAAGAAGTATCCATCTAATCAGTCTTGCCTTAGCATTCTTCTTTTGCATCAAGTATTTTAGGGCGGAGTGATCAGTGAAAACTATAGTCCTGGACCCTAGCAGATATTGACGGAATTTCTCCAACGCAAATACAACCGCTAAAAATTCCTTTTCAGTGGTTGTGTAATTGAGTTGGGCATCGTTTAGTGTTCTGCTAGCATAATAGATCACATGTTGCCTATTATCAATACGCTGTCCTAAAACAGCGCCTATAGCAAAGTCTGAGGCATCACACATAATCTCAAAAGGCTTGGTCCAATCAGGTGCAGAAATGATAGGTGCTGAAACAAGTCTATCCTTAAGCTCTCTCCAAGATTTTTGACATTCTTCATCAAAGATAAAGGGTACATCCTTTCCTAAGAGATTTGTCAAGGGTCTTGCAATGTTGCTAAACCCTTGAATGAATCGTCTATAGAAGCCGGCGTGCCCTAAGAATGATCTAATGTCCTTTAAACATGTAGGTTCAGTGAGCTTTGTAATGACTTCCACTTTTGACTTGTCCACCTCAATTCCTATTCTTGATACCTTGTGCCCAAGTACTATTCCTTGCTTGACCATAAAATGACACTTTTCCCAGTTAAGTGTCAAAATTTTCTCCATACAGCGTTTTAGCACAAGCTTAAAATGGTACAAGCATTGCTCAAAAGAATCCCCATAAATCGAGAAATCGTCCATGAAAATTTCTAGAAATCTCTCCACCATGTCCGAAAAAGGCTCAACATACAACGTTGAAACGTTGCAGGAGCATTGCAAAGGCCAAAGGGCATCCTTCGGTACGCAAACGTTCCAAAGGAACAGGTGAAGGTCGTTTTCTCTTGGTCTTCGGGAGCGATTGGGATTTGATTATATCCTGAATATCCATCCAGGAAACAATAGTACTCGTGTCCCGCCAATCTCTCCAGCATCTGATCAATGAATGGAAGTGGAAAGTGGTCTTTACGTGTGGCGGTGTTCAACTTCCTATAATCAATACAAACTCTAATCTTCGTTGGAAGACGTGTTTGTATCAATTCTTTATTCTCATTTTCCACCACAGTAAACCCAGCTTTCTTAGGCACAGCATGGACTGGACTTACCCACTGACTATCAGATATGGGATAGATAATCCCATTGTCCAATAGTTTCAAAATCTCAGATCTAATAGCTTCTTGCATAATGGGGTTAAGTCTCCGCTGTGGGTCTCTTTTCGGCTTAGCATCTTCCGTCAGATGAATTCTATGTTGAACAATGGAAGGACTAATCCCTTTGATATCAGCTATGTCCAACCAATGGCTTCTCTATTTTCCCTTAACACAGTCAGAAGGTCCTCTTCTTGTTGCTCAGTAAGATTGGATGCAATTATTACAGGAAAAGATTCCTCCTCATCCAAGTACTTGTACTTGAGATGATTGGGAAGAGCCTTAAGCTCAGAAGAAGGGACAGGGTCTATAACTGGTTGCTCATGGTGCAAGGAAGAATAGGTGTGGAATTAGAGGTTCGTTCAACATTTGATCCAACAATCTGATCCAGGTTGAAGTCATCCGACTCCAACTCAAACTCCTCTTCAGACTCATACTCAATTTCCTCCACATGTTCACTGGTCAATCCTTCAATCAAGTTCACTTCAAAAGAATCATGATCCACATCCCTTGGCTGCTTCCCCAGATGGAAGACATTCACCTCTTTCGTCATATCTCCGAACGTTAACCGCATCGATCCATTTCGACAATTGATTATTGCATTTGCGGTGGCTAAGAAAGGACGTCCGAGAATGACAGGTGTTTGCGCTCTGTGATTTTGTACGGGCTGTGTTTCAAGAACAACAAAGTCCACGGGGTAAATGAATTCCCCGACCCGTATCAGAACATCTGTAATTTCCCCCTTGGGAATCTTTACAGAGCGGTCAGCCATTGAATTGTCATCTGGGTAGGACGAAGGTTGCCTAACCCTAACTGCTGATAGACGGAAAAGGGGAGAAGATTGATGCTCGCGCCCAAGTCAAGCAAAGCCCTATTTATGGTGGTCTGCCCTATGATACAAGAAATGGTAGGGCTCCCTGGATCTTTGTATTTCACAGGGATTGGACCATTGAGCAGTTCACTTATGTTGGAAGCCAGAAAGACTTTCTTCGGGACACTTGCTTTTCTCTTTTTTGTACACATTTCTTTCAGAAACTTGGCGTAAGATGGGACTTGTTGAATAGCATCTAAGAGAGGGACATTGATTTGTACTTGATTGAATATCTCTCTTATCTTCTCCATGTGAGCATTCATCTTATGATTTGTGAGACTATTTGGGAATAGGACAACAGGCTTATATGTTTGCTCATCAACTTTTTCTTTTCCTTTAGATTGGGAAGTGGATGGATGTGTGCTTGATGAAGGAATGTCTTGCATAGGCTGGATTGGAACAGAAGGTGGTGGCATCGGCACAGATTTGGGAGAATGATTTGAAACCTTATTATCTACATGTTTCCCAGACCTAAGGATTTGAATGGCTTGGCATTGGCTAGGACCCAAGTCTTCAACTTCATGCAGAGGAAAATGGGCTTTGGGATTAGGAACAGGTTGGCTAGGCAGCATTCCTTTTTGCCTTTCAGTAAAAGAGTTAGCCAACTGCCCTATCTGAATTTATAATTTGTTCATGTCCTGCTGCTGATTATTCATCATAGAAGCTTGGTTCTTAGATAAGGTCTCTATCATTTTCTCCAAATCAGAAAGTCTTTTATCTGAAGGATTGGGTGGTGGATGATGTTGATATTGGGGCTGAAAACTTGCTTGATATGGCACAGGATTTTGATAGGATTGGAATCTTGGGGGGCTCTGGTATGAATGAACATTTGGTGGGTTCTGGTGGTAAGTCGGTGGATGAGACTGAGCAGGGTATTGTTGTGGATATGGTTGTCTCGGCTGCTCAGGTCCAGACTGACTCCAAGAGAAGTTTGGATGGTTACGCCATCCAGGATTATAGGTTTTGGAGTAAGGATTGTAAGTGGGTCTGGTGTACGTGGCATTCGTACTCTCCTGAAACATTTGAGTTTGATAAACTAGACACTCCTCAAACAGATGATTCAGATCATGGCAGTAGGTACAACCCGGATTTACCACAGGTGTTGGGTTGACCTGATTAACAGCAGAATTTTCCCTGAATTCCAGCAATTCAATCCTCTTCATCAATTGTGTAATTTTAGCTTCTGCAGCTATCGAGGATCCTATAGAGTGTAAACCAGTTTTGAAAGTTGTGGGTGTAGGTTTCTCAGTACATGATTCCCACTGAATTGTCTTTTCAGCTAAAGCCTCAAAAAGATCCCAACCCTGATCTTCATCCTTCTTTAAGAATTCTCCTTGACACATAGTTTCAAGGAGCGTCTTAGTCTGATAGTCAAGCCCATCATAGATAATCTGGCACTGGCGCCATTTTTCTATACCGTGATGGGGACACAGGGCTACTAGGTCTTTGAAGCGCTCAAAATACTTCCAAAACGGTTCATTTGTTTCTTATTTGAATTGCATAATATTTTTCCTCATCAAGGCTGTCTTATGAATAGGATAAAACTTTTAAGAAAGACCTTAACGAAATCATCCCAAGAAGAAATAGAGCTAACTGGGAGATTATAAAGCCACTTCTTAGCAATATCCTTCAATGCGAAAGGTATGAACCTAAGTCTGACAGCATCCTCGGTTAACTGGGAAATTCTCATCATAAGGCATACTTCTTCAAACTCTCGGATGAAGAAGTACGCTTCCTCAGATTCAAGGCCATGGAATCGTGGAAGAGTGTTTATGAACTGGGGCTTCAACTCAAAGTTATTTCCATTTGTGTTTGGGAGGAGAATGCAAGATGGAAGTGATGTGCGGATAGGATAGAACTTGTCTTGCAACAACACGTTGGTAGTCATGATTGTGTCGAGTGGTGGTGTATGTGGCAGTGTAGGAACTCTCACAAGCCTAGCAGAATTTGGATCTCTATACCACTCTTGCATACAATTTCACAATCAACGTGCACCAATCACACAGGCGAAAAATGAAAAATAACAATCAAGAAAAAGAAAAAAAATCAATCCAAGCTTTCTAGGTTTCCTGGACCTAGACGACTCCTAACGATAGATTGTCCACAGGAGGTTTGGTGTGGACTTTGACTATAAGCAAATCGGCCAGGGAAGGGTAAAGTTGTTGGGAGGTTTTCCGTCAGAGACGTTCCTTAATTAAGTAACCAATAACCTTCGGGCTTTCGGCCCTCAACCCCTTTCCTAGACACCGATTTTACAAAAGTCACTTTCCAACACTTTCCCCCTTAGGATAATCTCCTAAGTGAGTCCGGATGTCCCTAGGGCCAACGTCTAGCAATTTTTATTTAGAAGCTTAGAATTGTGAGTACGTGGGGAAGATGGTTTGTGGGCTAAGGAAGGGGTGATAAAATCCCCACCTTATCTTTTTTATGGGATTTGCCCTTAGAGTCAATTAGTGCAAGTGTACGATATCAACAAACAAGGTTCACTCAAAGCATAAGTAAATCAAACAATGAGTGAGTCCTAGTCTATATGCTATGCTTACGTATACCTTGTCCCCCGCACTCTTCAACAGTAAAAGTAAAGAAATTGAAAGACACGTGCCTAGAGATGCAAATGTCTAAACAATTTTTAACTTTTGCAACAAATTGTTTACTGTTGATTAGCAGATATCAGGTGAAGCAAACATGATTTAAAATATATCAGCAACTGTATTTTGCAGAGAGGCAAGCCCTGCAGAAAACTGGTTAGTAGTGATCTCCTCTTTGCCGCAAATCTGCGGCAAAAGCCCAGAAATTTCGGCAATTTGGAGGGATCCTGGTCTCTGCTTTCGAGAGCAGAGGCCCAGGTCCACTTATATGTCACTGCTATGCAAAATTTGCTGTTTCTTCAACCTGTAACCTGCAACAGAGAAGAGACTTCGTATTAGTTCTTCACTTTTCAACCAAAAACCGTTGCTCTCCCCCGGCAACGGTGCCAAAAATTTGATTGGGAAAGAGTAATGTAGAGTTCTTGCACAATTATTCAGTTAAGGAGAAGAGGTTTAGAGTTAACCTTGATGTTTGTTTACTCCTCAATTGTATTTAAAGATCAATAAACTCTTTCCAATCTCCGATATAGTATGGCTATACCGGGTCGATCTTCCGGGAGAGCTAGCGATGGAAGCGTTACGGTTTTTCAAAGTGAAGCAAAAATACGAAGAAACTTCTATGTAATTACACAAGTGCAAGAAGAAAAGAATGGTGGATGTTGCATTATGTAAAAAGAAACCAAAAAGAACTTGAGTGAAGTGGAAGTGTGTTGTAAAGACAAAGAAACTAGTAAAGGAGTGTTGGAAAAACTTTAGATGATAAGATACTGGCTAGCTAACTTTACCTCATTGCTAACTTGCTATACTCAATGGTGATGCTTTTTTGCCTCGTATTGACTCATTGGCAATTGATGATGTAACTTGCTTGTTTGTTCATTTCTTTACCTTCTTGAAGATGAGTGTTCTCTTGTTCTAGCTTGAAGCCTCACAATGAGTCATTGGCTCTCTAGATAGATGTTCAATTGATGAATCTAGAAGTGACACTCAAAGATGCTAAAGAGAAGATACAACGTTCATTCAAACATTCAAGACATAACAACAACTAGTAGCTTAAGTATGGAAGTTGTTCTTACAAGTAGCATATGTAGGTGAACCATCTTCATGTTCCATCAAAGGCTCTTGTTCTAGCAAGGCTCTAAATGAGGCACACATGAGTCATAGGTGGTATGAACAAGCAATTGCCAAGAGAAATCAACTCTACTTTCTTGGTAAGTTATAGAAGTGATCACAATACAAGTATAAAGAATAGCATCATCCAAGGAGATAGAAGTTAGCTAGGCAGTTCTTAGCTAGCCATGCAATAAAGATTTAGCTAGCCATTACACTACAAACAACACAACTATTCATGAAGTAAAGCAACAAATCGCAAACAATAAGAGATGAACTAGAATCAAGCAAGAATTTAAAGTAAGGTAAAGTAAAGCATACTAGAGTTTGCAAAGAGATGAATGGAGCTCTTTTGATTAATCCTTGGCCACAAGAATGTCACTTCCTTGGTACAAGCTCTCAAACAGCACTCTCTCTCTCACTGTCAAGATCTCTAGGAGGAAGAAGATGAAGTCTAAAAACCTAGGAGAAAACAAAAATACAAGAATTTTCCCCTATTTTCTTCTCTCTCTTCTCTGTTTTGTGTGTGCAGACCTGGTCCTCTATTTATAGCCATAAGTGAGAACTTCGAGAGTCCTGGCCGTTACCCACAAAAATCCGGGCTCCAACGGCCCTCCAAACTGCCGCAGATCCGCGGAAAATCCCCGTTTTGGCGGCAAAATCTAGGCCGTTGAGCCCAGATTTTCTGTTACGATCTGGTAGTTCGGTTTTATCCACGTGGCCTTCTGGAAGATCCAATGGGCGCGCGGATCTCAACTGAATTCAGATTCAAATCTTGGCTCTTTTGGGATTATAGATTTAATCACTTTATTATTGCTAATTAAAGTGATAATTGGCTTTTTCTCTTTTTAAGTTGTGGACCTGTTAAAATAGAGAGAAAATGGGTAAGAAATCACATTTATTTACAAAATGCATAGTATGGAAGTGGTAAAATATGTAAATATGTAGAACAATCAGCTCCCAAAGATGATCCATTGCTCAACGTATACCAGGAAAGTTTTTCGGATATCGGAGCTGCAAGGACTGGTGGTTTGGTGAGGTATTGCTTAATTTCCTCAAATGCTTGTTGACAACGTCGTCCCAAATGAACGAGACACCCTTCTTCATCAGCTTAGCGAAGGGTTGCATCTTCCAAAAAGGTTTGAGATGAACCTGCGGATGTACGCCAATCGTCCTTGCAATCCCCTGAGCTCCTTGAGGTTTCTCGGGGGTTGCATCTCCTGGATAGCGCGGATCTTTTCCGGGTCCAAATGGATTCCTGTGGAAGTTACAACAAATCCTAGGAATTTGCCACTGGCCACCCCCAGGAAGGACTTGGTGGGATTCATCTTTAGCTGATGAGCTCGCATGATGTCAAAAACCACCTTCAGTCAGCTATGTGATCACCCTTACGCGACTTTTCACCCGCGTGTCGTCAACATAACACTCCAACCGTTTTGCGTATTTGCTGATGGAAAATGGCATTCATGGCCCTTTGATAGGTTGCCCCTGCATTCTTCAGTCCGAAGGGCATGACGGTGTAGCAATATACCCCTAGAGGTGTCCTGAGGAGGTATGCTTTTCGTCATCAGGATATATTTTAATTTGATTGTATCCTGAGAATCCATCCATGAAGGACATTCGTTCGAACCCACTGTATTTGTCAATCATGACATCTGTGATTGGCAGGGAATTCGTCTTTGGGACAAGCCTCGTTTAGATCACGGAAGTCGATGCAGATCCGATCTTCCCGTTCTTCTTGGCAACTGGACAATGTTGGCCACCCATCGGGATGTTTTCTTCCCTGATGAAGCCAGAATTAATAAGTTTTCTGACTTCTGATTGAATTGCCTCCATTATTTCTGGACGGAACCGTCGCTGCTGTTGTTTGACGGTTTTGCGTCCGGATTGATGTTGAGGCGGTGCATAGCCACTTGAGGATCAAGTCCAGGCATATCCTCGTATTCCAAGCGAAGACGTCTATATACCTCTTATACAGAGATATTAGATCCTTCTTCTCCGAAGGCGACAGGCCGTCACTTATGAAGATGGGCTTAGGATTGGCCTCATCTCCTAGATTGACTTGAACACCTTGTCTTCTGTGGTGATCGCGCTGTTCAAGCGGGTATCCCCAAGAGTATTTAAATATTTGATCCAGGATCTGTATCAGATTGGATCATTCTTCATCTCCGTCTTCCAGGTGGCTTGTTGAAACCATGTTCACTGAAGTTCTTTGAAGATGTTGCCCGACACTGACATCCGACTCCCATGATGACGTGCCTGAAGAGTAATTATGACCGATGGCCCTCCAGAATCAGAGGCTGACGGGATCGGAGTCGATACATAGCCTAACCCCCGGCGCGTCCGATGATAATAATCCGGGGCTTTGCCTTTCGGCACAAAGGATCGAAGTACGTTCTCTCCTTCCTTTGCCGAAGTTCAACCCGGGTCCTGCTGGTTAGGTCATACCCCATGTTTTTCATCATTCTGAGTGTCCTTTGGCCCATAATGACCGAACTGAGGGGATTCCTGCTCGCTTTCTGATTCTTCATGATTCTTAGCTCGGAGTCAATTCGTCCGAAAAGAATCGGTCTTTGGCCTTCCTTCTCGCTGGAACCCGAGTATTGACTGTTGCGCATCGTCGACATTTCGACATGTTTCAAAGGACGATTTCACTGGTACGTGCAACGATGTCAAGGCTCCATTGCCGACCAGAGATCGTTATCCACGTCGGTACTAGTGTCTGACGGCACTGAATCAGAAGCAAACACAGAAAAATACACTAAATCAATTCTTCATTAATGTACCAACCGCCTACATCATCAGCGGGGGTATTATCAACATCGGGCTTACTAACGCCCGTTACAGGTGGATCTAGCTCCCACGCACACTCATCTTCCTCCAGCTCGGTGTCGACTTCATTGCCAGAGTCTGGTTCTTCCGGTTGCGGGACTTCATCCGTCTCCACAGGATCTTGGTACAGTAAGGAGTCTGTGAAATAATTCTCGACCCCTTTGAATGATGCCTTTCGGCAATCAATGTCTGCACCTTTCCACTCTCATCAATGTATTTCATGACTTGATGGAGAGTGGAGGGAACGATGGAGTTTGCGGTGAATCCAAGGTCGTCCCTAGCAATAGATTGTAGGAAGTGTCAGCGTCGATGACGTAACATGTCACTTCCGTCTACAGATCTCCGATCCGGCATTTGAGCTTAACCTTCCCCATCGACGGGTACTATTGGCATTGAACCCATAAATGGTCGTCTGGGTAGGGCTCAAACTGAGTGGAATCCCAAGATGCTGCATGACTCTGCGAGGCATGATGCTCAATGCAGACCCGGGATCTACCTGGATGCGATTCACTTCGGATGATCCAATATACCCTGTGAAGTACAGGGGTCGATCATGCTTCCCTTTAACCTGCATATCCTCTGCCGTGAGGTGATGCAGGGGGATTCTGGAGGTTGGAACAATTCTCTACATCTTCCTCCTTTGGCACCTGGTCATGAAGACCTCAAGCATTTGCCAGAGCTTCTTGCAGAGCTTCTCTAGTCGACTTTGTAGTCCTGAGAAGTTCATACAAGGTAATCCCTCCGGAATGTTGGCCAATTGAGCCAGGAATCAAGCGGTAAGGCCCGTAGATCCTTCCGTGATGCCCTTCTGAAGGGCTCGAGAAAATCGAGTCTCCTTCTGTTTCTCCACGGGTTATCTTGTGGAGGGCTTGGTTGACTCTGCAGTTGGTTGTGGAGGGGTTACCGCCGTTTCGTCGCCATACTGCTTCAAGTAGGGCTGTCCTGAGCGGGTTCCCGTCATCGGTTGGTTAGGCTCCGCGGCCAACTATTGTTTCCTCCTCGGAATCGTTGTTACGAGGGACATCAGTCTCGCTTCTCGAGAGGAGGCACACACTACATTGCAGATGAAGTCTTTACCTTGCCTTTGGATTTCCTGTTGGTCACAGTAGTCCATTGCCGTTCATTGACAATGTACCGCCCCGATCCCGGCGATACGGGGTCGTCACTGCAACGTATATACGTAGGTCAGAACTACCCTCCCGTATATACGCTAAGCATCAGTACAGACAAAATCAGAGTACGGAAGCAAATGGTGCATTATACATTCCAACACAATATACAATTACAGAATTATCACCAGAGTGATTAAATATTACATGAATATCATATCACTAATATGCGCAAATGCGGGAATACAACAGATGTACAAGAGTAAAAAGCATAAAGGTACTCACGAGTTTAAAAGAAAACTCGAGAGACTCACAGGGGGCCTGGAAGGATGTGGCTCAGGTCGGTCGCTGGAGATACCACGCTACTTGCTGCGTTACTCTTGAACACACGCTCCTAGCTCCAGGACCTGGACGTGAGAATCCGGGGAGTCAAATAATACTCCCCAGGCGAGTGTAGAAGCAAAACCAAGTGGTGAAGCAGGGTGAGCACAATAATGCATATATCAAGTAGGAAATACTCAGGAGGTAGATAGGATAGAGCAAGTAAGAATAGACATGGCATGAGAATCATAAAACAGGAAATCCGAATAAAACCAATCCGAGCTACCAGTATTATGACATAATACTCATAAACATGAAATCCGATATAAGTCCGGGAAAGCAAATACGGTAAGGCACATCACGGATTCATAGCTATTTAAGATGCAGGTTTTGGTATGCGTCCCATTCCACATACCTCTACTTACAACTTAAAGAGCCAGTTATTATGACACTTTATTATTACTCGTCTTGCCCATATATCTCGGTATGTGTCTCGGTGTACGGCCAACTCACATACATCCATATATAAGCAAGTCGAGGTTGTTATTGGAAACAGCGGGGGTATCAACGAACTACTAGTTTACAGTGGGTTCCCGTGCATGCCCGGGACCACGGTCCAGGATTGTTCCGTTGCATGGAAACGGAAGCCAGCCGCAAGGCTAAACAGGAGGGACTTATGTATGCCCTATCAATCAGGAATAAGGGAGCCAGCTCTCCCCTCGGTCCCCTGGAGTACCACAGGTCAGACCGGATATAAAGTGCACAAACCTAATGCCACTGTAAACAACGAACACATATCGATATCCGCATGTTTCCCCCGATCCAATACAAGTTGGTCCATTTTAAGATTCAATAGTTTAATTATCACTTTACGGGAATAACAGGAATTAGGCATGATCAGGAAATTAGGAGTACATAAGTACTATATAGTCAGGTCACTGCATGTAAAGCAGAATACAATATACAGGTCACTGATCATGATACAGGATAATAAGTCAAGTTCCCGTAAAGATGACAATCACAAGTCAAGTTATCATGCTGGGTGTAAGGTGATAGCATGATAGGATGGTGATAATGAATAAGCAACCAAACATATAGAGATTGATAATAATCAGGTGGTAAGTTATGTCAAGAGATTGATAATAGTCTGGGTAAGTCAGGTCATACCAAGAGGGTCTAGCCAAATAGTAGTATGTCAGGTGGTCAGGTGATAACACTCTAGATGTCAGGTGATATACATGTGTTAAAAGGAAACATGCAACTAACAAGTCTGAAGTAGTAGTAGGGCAAGTGTAAACATAACAGTAATCCAAAGTCCAACGACCACGAAGGGTCGGCCACGCATGGTATAAGCAATAAAAGACATATCACATGAAATAAAATACATGAAAGCTAAAGCTAGAACATGCGCATAATCAATGAAATAAGAAGTAAGAGGGTAGCGAGTGAGAACACTCGCCTGAGTCACCATATACCGAAATATCCGAAATCCACGGAAGCTCGGGATGCGCCACAAAACCTGATATAAATATGTAGAGAGAAGAGGAGAGAGAAGGAGAGAAAGGAAGATGATGTTTGTCAAGTGACAAGTCAAGCAATACTAATATATGATAAAGTCTAGAGGGTAAGGTTCATATTCAAGAAAGGAATCAACTAAGACAGATATCCAAAGTTAGTCGACTAGGGTGGAATAGTAGTCGACTAATAGTGGAGCTAGTCGACTAGGAAAATGGGGTAGTCGACTAATACTGTGGTCCAGAGAGTTGGATGTCTGATTCAGGAAAAGTTAGTCGACTGGATGAATTGAGTAGTCGACTAATAGACATGACAAGTCGACTAACAGTTATGTTAAGTCGACTAAATCTGTGTAACAGAAAGTTGGTTTCTGGTTCAGGAAGGGATTAGTCGACTAGGTTAAAAATGTAGTCGACTAGGGGTCTCTAGTCGGCTAGGGAAATAAGTAAGTCGACTAAAACTGTGATTCCGAGAGTTGATGTTTTGGCTCAGGAAAAGTTAGTCGACTAGATGAAATGGGTAGTCGACTAATAGTGATTTCTAGAGAGAGAAAATGTAGAGAGAGAAAGGGATATCCTAGAGAGAGAAAATGGGATTTTTAGAGAGAGTCTATTTAGAGAGAGAAAGTGAGATTTCTAGGGAGAGAATCTAGAGGGAGATTTCTAGAGAGAGAAATCTAGAGTGAGAAAGAGTGATTTTTAGAGGGAGAAACCCTAGAGAGAGAAAGTGGAGGTTTTAGAGAGGGTCTAGGGAGGAGTTAGAGAGAGAAACTGAGGAGAGAGAGAGAGAGAGGAATTGTAGAGAGAGGGAGAGAGGAAGAGAGAGGAAGAGAGAGAGAAGGAAAGAGAGAGAAGAGGAGAGAGAGAGAGCTGGAGAGAGAGAGCTAGAGTGAGAAAGAGAGGAGAGAGAAAGAGAGAGGAGAGAAAACAGTGAGAGAGAGAGAACAAGAGAGAGAGAAGAGAGAGCAGGATAGAGAGAGAAAGAGAAAGAGAGAGAGGAGAGGAGAGAGAGAGAGAGCTAGAGTGAGAAAGAGAGGAGAGAGAAAGAGAGAGGAGAGAGAAACAGTGAGAGAGAGAGAGATAGGGGCTGCTCACGCAGCCCCCCTCCAGCGCAAGGAGGGCCCACTGGCCGTGGGCCCTGGGGACCTGGCCGGCCCTCTGCCGGCCAGGGGCCTTGCCGGCGGCGGTCCTGGCCGCCGGCGGCCCAACAGAGAGAAGAGAGGGAGAGAGAGTGGGGACAGTAGCCCCCCCCTTCACAAGCACAGGGGGCTGGAAGCCCCCTGGCCGGGCGAGGCAGCCACCGCCGGCGGAGCGCCGGCGGGGCGCAGGAACTGGGGTGGCCGGGGGCCACCCCAGGGAGAGACAGGGAGGGGGCAGCAGCCCCCTCCCCCAACAGGCCACGGCCAGGGCCACAGGCCCTGGCCGGGCTCTGGCCGGGCTCTGGCCGCGGCAGTGCGGCCAGAGGGGAAACGCCGAGGGCCCTCCGGCCCATCGGCGGCCGGCGCAGGCCAGGGGTGGCCGGCGGCCACCCCAACAGTGAGGGAGAGAGAGGGAGGAAAGAGATGGGGAGAGAGGGAGATCTGAGAGAGAGAAAAGGGAGAGGGGGAAACTGGCCCCCTTCTCCGGCCAGTGGCCGCCGGCGGCGGTCCTGGCCGCCGGCGAGGCCAACAGAGAGAGAGGGAGAGGGTCGGCGGCGGTCGCTGGGCGCCAGCAAGAGAGGAAGGAGAGATGAGGGAAAAAGAAAAAGGAAAAAGAAAAAAAGAAAAGAAAGAATAGAAAAGTAAGGAAAAAAGGAAATAAAAGAAAGGAAAAAGAGAGAGAGAGATTGATGGATGGGAGAGGGGTGTGTCTCCCCACGTGGAGGGGAGTAGGTGGGGTTGTGAGAAAAGGAAGGAAAGAAAGGAAAAGAAAGAAAGAAAGATTCAAAAAAATAATAATATAATAATAAGGTTGAAAAATCGACTGTCTCCGAAAAATCCCCAAAAATACCCGGAGGTAGAAAACGTCATCCTGAGGAATAATATGAAATCGGTTTTCAGAAATAAAATCCCGTTTTCAAATTAAAAATCCGGAAGTCAACCGCCGATACCGGTCTATACCGGGTCGGCCGGATTTTGATAAATTCCGAAAAATCCCAGAAAATACATTAAGGAATAAAATATGGTTTTAAGAAGTAAAGTGAAAGCGGAATTCAGAAATTCAATTCCAATCGTCCCGGAATCAACCAGCGATACTGGCCGATACCGACTCCGGTGGAATTTTCATAAAATCATAAAATCCTCAGAAAAAGAATTTAAGTAGGAAATGTAATTCTAAAAGATAAAGTCTAAAGGACCATCATGAAATTCCAACAGTTTGAGAATTAAAAATCTGGGAATCGGTCAGCGGCACTGGCCGACACCGTTTTGAAGAAATTCATTTTAATTCCAGAAAAATCTAGAAAATCATAGAAAATATATAATATTGGAAAATGATATTTAAAACAAAATCGGTCAAATCAGAATACCGGAAGGACCAATCGAGTAATACACTAGGATCGGGCCTTCGGTTCAGACTAGGGCTGACTCCGAATCCACGAATCCAAATCCAAGACAAAACAGTCATATAAGGAATTCATAAAGCAAAACAAATACAGGAAACAAATCGAAAAATACGATCGGAAAATCTGAATACGCAACTAAGTACGTATTCCGGGAACGGGGTATTACAATCCACCCACCTTACAAAAATTGCGTCCTCGCAATTTCGTTAAGGGGCAAATTGAATACAAAGGGGACAAAGGCTGGAATTAATACCAATTAAGATATGAAGCACTATAGGTAGGGCTCTCAAGTCAACTGAATAATAATCATACTCTGCATTTCCGGCTGATGATGTCGTGGCTGTGTAATAAATCTTTAGAATAATGCTGAATAATACTGATGATGTCGTGGCTGTGAAATAAATGAATACTGATGATGTCGTGGCTGTGTATAAAGAAAACCCCGAAAGTCCTGAGCATAATAAAGAAGACCGATAATTAAGAATCCGACTGCTGTCCTCTGAAAGATAGCCAGATCAAGATCGATCTGGAGAATACCAAGCTTCATCAAGTTGGCCGAAGAGATCACATAAGAGCTTCATTCTGAACCAGCCACTACCTCTCTAGTCTAGTCATATCTTAAATAGTATAAGGCTTCATAAAACCAAAACATAAACCAAAACGGGGAAAGGATAGGAGAGATCAGGAATCCAAGGAAAAGATAGTCAAGGAGGGATTTGAAATCAAAGGAAAGATAGTCAAGAAATAGATAACTCTGCACTTGCAGTTGGAATGTATAACCAAGACTCATGTATTCCAGTTGCAAATCTCTTTACCATTGATTTGCCTTCTGGACGTACTGAGGAGGTTAGAGCCTAAGCTCTGATACCAACCTGTAACGCCCCGATCCCGGCGATACGGGGTCGTCACTGCAACGTATATACGTAGGTCAGAACTACCCTCCCGTATATACGCTAAGCATCAGTACAGACAAAAATCAGAGTACGGAAGCAAATGGTGCATTATACATTCCAACACATATATACAATTACAGAATTATCACCAGAGTGATTACAATATTACATGAATATCATATCACTAATATGCGCAAATGCGGGAATACAAGCAGATGTACAAGAGTAAAACAGCATAAAGGTACTCACGAGTTTAAAAAGAAAACTCGAGAGACTCACAGGGGGCCTGGAAGGATGTGGCTCAGGTCGGTCGGCTGGAGATCCACGCTACTGCTGCGTTACTCTGAACACACGCTCCTAGCTCCAGGACCTGAACGTGAGAATCCAGGGGAGTCAAATAATACTCCCCAGGCGAGTGTAGAAGCAAAACCAAGTGGTGAAGCAGGGTGAGCACAATAATGCATATATCAAGTAGGAAATACTCAGGAGGTAGATAGGATAGAGCAAGTAAGAATAGACATGGCATGAGAATCATAAAACAGGAAATCCGAATAAAACCAATCCGAGCTACCAGGTAGTTATGACATAATACTCATAAAACATGAAATCCGATATAAAGTCCGGGAAAAGCAAATACGGTAAGGCACATCACGGATTCATAGCTATTTAAGATGCAGGCTTTGGTATGCGTCCCATTCCACATACCTCTACTTACAACTTAAAGAGCCAGTTATTATGACACTTTATTATTACTCGTCTTGCCCATATATCTCGGTATGTGTCTCGGTGTACGGCCAACTCACATACATCCATATATAAGCAAGTCGAGGTTGTTATTGGAAACAGCGGGGTATCAACGAACTATGTTTACAGTGGGTCCCGTGCATGCCCGGACCACGGTCCAGGATTGTTCCGTTGCATGGAAACGGAAGCCAGCCGCAAGGCTAAACAGGAGGGACTTATGTATGCCCTATCAATCAGGAATAAGGGAGCCAACTCTCCCCTCGGTCCCCTGGAGTACCACAGGTCAGACCGGATATAAAGTGCACAACCTAATGCCACTGTAAACCGAACACATATCGATATCCGCATGTTTCCCCCGACCCAATACAAGTTGGTCCATTTTAAGATTCAATAGTTTAATTATCACTTTACGGGAATAATCAGGAATTAGGCATGATCAGGAAATTAGGAGTACATAAGTACTATATAGTCAGGTCACTGCATGTAAAGCAGGAATACAATATACAGGTCACTGATCATGATACAGGATAATAAGTCAAGTTCCCGTAAAGATGACAATCACAAGTCAAGTTATCATGCTGGGTGTAAGGTGATAGCATGATAGGATGGTGATAATGAATAAGCAACCAAACATATAAGAGATTGATAATAATCAGGTGGTAAGTTATGTCAAGAGATTGATAATAGTCTGGGTAAGTCAGGTCATACCAAGAGGGTCTAGCCAAATAGTAGTATGTCAGGTGGTCAGGTGATAACACTCTAGATGTCAGGTGATATACATGTGTTAAAAGGAAACATGCAACTAACAAGTCTGAAGTAGTAGTAGGGCAAGTGTAAACATAACAGTAATCCAAAGTCCAACGACCACGAAGGGTCGGCCACGCATGGTATAAGCAATAAAAGACATATCACATGAAATAAAATACATGAAAGCTAAAGCTAGAACATGCGCATAATCAATGAAATAAGAAGTAAGAGGGTAGCGAGTGAGAACACTCGCCTGAGTCACCAATATACCGAAATATCCGAAATCCACGGAAGCTCGGGATGCGCCACAAAACCTGATATAAATATGTAGAGAGAAGAGGAGAGAGAAGGAGAGAAGGGAAGATGATGTTTGTCAAGTGACAAGTCAAGCAATACTAATATATGATATAAGTCTAGAGGGTAAGGTTCATATTCAAGAAAGGAATCAACTAAGACAGATATCCAAAGTTAGTCGACTAGGGTGGAATAGTAGTCGACTAATAGTGGAGCTAGTCGACTAGGAAAATGGGGTAGTCGACTAATACTGTGATCCAGAGAGTTGGATGTCTGATTCAGGAAAAGTTAGTCGACTGGATGAATTGAGTAGTCGACTAACAGACATGACAAGTCGACTAACAGTTATGTTAAGTCGACTAAATCTGTGTAACAGAAAGTTGGGTTTCTGGTTCAGGAAGGGATTAGTCGACTAGGTTAAAAATGTAGTCGACTAGGGGTCTCTAGTCGGCTAGGGAAATAAGTAAGTCGACTAAAACTGTGATTCCGAGAGTTGATGTTTTGGCTCAGGAAAAGTTAGTCGACTAGATGAAATGGGTAGTCGACTAATAGTGATTTCTAGAGAGAGAAAATGTAGAGAGAGAAAGGGATATCCTAGAGAGAGAAAATGGGATTTTTAGAGAGAGTCTATTTAGAGAGAGAAAGTGAGATTTCTAGGGAGAGAATCTAGAGGGAGATTTCTAGAGAGAGAAATCTAGAGTGAGAAAGAGTGATTTTTAGAGGGAAAAACCCTAGAGAGAGAAAGTGGAGGTTTAGAGAGGGTCTAGGGAGGAGTTAGAGAGAGAAACTGAGGAGAGAGAGAGAGGAATTGTAGAGAGAGGAGAGAGAGGAAGAGAGAGGAAGAGAGAGAGAAGGAAAGAGAGAGAAAGAGGAGAGAGAGAGAGCTGGAGAGAGAGAGCTAGAGTGAGAAAGAGAGGAGAGAGAAAGAGAGAGGAGAGAGAAACAGTGAGAGAGAGAGAACAAGAGAGAGAAAGAGAGAGCAGGATAGAGAGAGAAAGAGAAAGAGAGAGAGAGGAGAGAGAGAGAGAGAGCTAGAGTGAGAAGAGAGGAGAGAGAAAGAGAGAGGAGAGAGAAACAGTGAGAGAGAGAGAGATAGGGGCTGCTCACGCAGCCCCCTCCAGCGCAAGGAGGGCCCACTGGCCGTGGGCCCTGGGGACCTGGCCGGCCCTCTGCCGGCCAGGGGCCTTGCCGGCGGCGGTCCTGGCCGCCGGCGGCCCAACAGAGAGAAGAGAGGGAGAGAGAGTGGGGGGCAGTAGCCCCCCCCTTCACAAGCACAGGGGGCTGGAAGCCCCCTGGCCGGGCGAGGCAGCCACCGCCGGCGGAGCGCCGGCGGGGCGCAGGAACTGGGGTGGCCGGGGGCCACCCCAGGGGAGAGACAGGGAGGGGGCAGCAGCCCCCTCCCCCAACAGGCCACGGCCAGGGCCACAGGCCCTGGCCGGGCTCTGGCCGGGCTCTGGCCGCGGCAGTGCGGCCAGAGGGGAAACGCCGAGGGCCCTCCGGCCCATCGGCGGCCGGCGCAGGCCAGGGGTGGCCGGCGGCCACCCCAACAGTGAGGGAGAGAGAGGGAGGAAAGAGAGGGGGAGAGAGGGAGATCTGAGAGAGAGAAAAGGGAGAGGGGGAAACTGGCCCCCTTCTCCGGCCAGTGGCCGCCGGCGGCGGTCCTGGCCGCCGGCGAGGCCAACAGAGAGAGAGGGAGAGGGTCGGCGGCGGTCGCTGGGCGCCAGCAAGAGAGGAAGGAGAGATGAGGGAAAAAGAAAAAGGAAAAAGAAAAAAAGAAAAGGAAAAGAATAGAAAAGTAAGGAAAAAGGAAAGAAAAGAAAAGGAAAAGAGAGAGAGAGAGATTGATGGATGGGAGAGGGGTGTGTCTCCCCACGTGGAGGGGAGTAGGTGGGGTTGGTGAGAAAAAGGAAGGAAAAGAAAGGAAAAGAAAGAAAGAAAGATTCAAAAAAAATAATAATATAATAATAAGGTTGAAAAATCGACTGTCTCCGAAAAATCCCCAAAAATACCCGGAGGTAGAAAACGTCATCCTGAGGAATAATATGAAATCGGTTTTCAGAAATAAAATCCCGTTTTCAAATTAAAAATCCGGAAGTCAACCGCCGATACCGGTCTACACCGGGTCGGCCGGATTTTGATAAATTCCGAAAAATCCCAGAAAATACATTAAGGAATAAAATATGGTTTTAAGAAGTAAAGTGAAAGCGGAATTCAGA
The DNA here is from genome assembly GCA_038442645.1 of Agave tequilana. Classification (NCBI taxonomy): domain Eukaryota; kingdom Viridiplantae; phylum Streptophyta; class Magnoliopsida; order Asparagales; family Asparagaceae; genus Agave; species Agave tequilana. The sequence goes on along the minus strand of JAVJIF010034833.1, from coordinate 60,214 downwards.
AATTCAATTCCAATCGTCCCGGAATCAACCAGCGATACTGGCCGATACCGACTCCGGTGGAATTTTCATAAAATCATAAAATCCTCAGAAAAAGAATTTAAGTAGGAAATGTAATTCTAAAAGATAAAGTCTAAAGGACCATCATGAAATTCCAAACAGTTTGAGAATTAAAAATCTGGGAATCGGTCAGCGGCACTGGCCGACACCGGTTTTGAAGAAATTCATTTTAATTCCAGAAAAATCTAGAAAATCATAGAAAATATATAATATTGGAAAATGATATTTAAAATAGAAATCGGTCAAATCAGAATACCGGAAGGACCAAATCGAGTAATACACTAGGATCGGGCCTTCGGTTCAGACTAGGGCTGACTCCGAATCCACGAATCCAAATCCAAGACAAACAGTCATATAAGGAATTCATAAAGCAAAACAAATACAGGAAACAAATCGAAAAATACGATCGGAAAATCTGAATACGCAACTAAGTACGTATTCCAGGAACGGGGTATTACAATCCACCCACCTTACAAAAATTGCGTCCTCGCAATTTCGTTAAGGGGCAAATTGAATACAAAGGGGACAAAGGCTGGAATTTATACCAATTAAGATATGAAGCACTATAGGTAGGGCTCTCAAGTCAACTGAATAATAATCATACTCTGCATTTCCGGCTGATGATGTCGTGGCTGTGTAATAAATCTTTAGAATAATGCTGAATAATACTGATGATGTCGTGGCTGTGAAATAAATGAATACTGATGATGTCGTGGCTGTGTAATAAAGAAAACCCCGAAAGTCCTGAGCATAATAAAGAAGACCGATAATTAAGAATCCGACTGCTGTCCTCTGAAAGATAGCCAGATCAAGATCGATCTGGAGAATACCAAGCTTCATCAAGTTGGCCGAAGAGATCACATAAGAGCTTCATTCTGAACCAGCCACTACCTCTCTAGTCTAGTCATATCTTAAAATAGTATAAGGCTTCATAAAACCAAAACATAAAACCAAAACGGGGAAAGGATAGGAGAGATCAGGAATCCAAGGAAAAGATAGTCAAGGAGGGATTTGAAATCAAAGGAAAGATAGTCAAGAAATAGATAACTCTGCACTTGCAGTTGGAATGTATAACCAAGACTCATGTATTCCAGTTGCAAATCTCTTTACCATTGATTTGCCTTCTGGACGTACTGAGGAGGTTAGAGCCTAAGCTCTGATACCAACCTGTAACGCCCCGATCCCGGCGATACGGGGTCGTCACTGCAACGTATATACGTAGGTCAGAACTACCCTCCCGTATATACGCTAAGCATCAGTACAGACAAAAATCAGAGTACGGAAGCAAATGGTGCATTATACATTCCAACACATATATACAATTACAGAATTATCACCAGAGTGATTACAATATTACATGAATATCATATCACTAATATGCGCAAATGCGGGAATACAAGCAGATGTACAAGAGTAAAACAGCATAAAGGTACTCACGAGTTTAAAAAGAAAACTCGAGAGACTCACAGGGGGCCTGGAAGGATGTGGCTCAGGTCGGTCGGCTGGAGATCCACGCTACTGCTGCGTTACTCTGAACACACGCTCCTAGCTCCAGGACCTGGACGTGAGAATCCAGGGGAGTCAAATAATACTCCCCAGGCGAGTGTAGAAGCAAAACCAAGTGGTGAAGCAGGGTGAGCACAATAATGCATATATCAAGTAGGAAATACTCAGGAGGTAGATAGGATAGAGCAAGTAAGAATAGACATGGCATGAGAATCATAAAACAGGAAATCCGAATAAAACCAATCCGAGCTACCAGGTAGTTATGACATAATACTCATAAAACATGAAATCCGATATAAAGTCCGGGAAAAGCAAATACGGTAAGGCACATCACGGATTCATAGCTATTTAAGATGCAGGCTTTGGTATGCGTCCCATTCCACATACCTCTACTTACAACTTAAAGAGCCAGTTATTATGACACTTTATTATTACTCGTCTTGCCCATATATCTCGGTATGTGTCTCGGTGTACGGCCACTCACATACATCCATATATAAGCAAGTCGAGGTTGTTATTGGAAACAGCGGGGGTATCAACGAACTATGTTTACAGTGGGTCCCGTGCATGCCCGGGACCACGGTCCAGGATTGTTCCGTTGCATGGAAACGGAAGCCAGCCGCAAGGCTAAACAGGAGGGACTTATGTATGCCCTATCAATCAGGAATAAGGGAGCCAACTCTCCCCTCGGTCCCCTGGAGTACCACAGGTCAGACCGGATATAAAGTGCACAACCTAATGCCACTGTAAACACGAACACATATCGATATCCGCATGTTTCCCCCGACCCAATACAAGTTGGTCCATTTTAAGATTCAATAGTTTAATTATCACTTTACGGGAATAATCAGGAATTAGGCATGATCAGGAAATTAGGAGTACATAAGTACTATATAGTCAGGTCACTGCATGTAAAGCAGGAATACAATATACAGGTCACTGATCATGATACAGGATAATAAGTCAAGTTCCCGTAAAGATGACAATCACAAGTCAAGTTATCATGCTGGGTGTAAGGTGATAGCATGATAGGATGGTGATAATGAATAAGCAACCAAACATATAAGAGATTGATAATAATCAGGTGGTAAGTTATGTCAAGAGATTGATAATAGTCTGGGTAAGTCAGGTCATACCAAGAGGGTCTAGCCAAATAGTAGTATGTCAGGTGGTCAGGTGATAACACTCTAGATGTCAGGTGATATACATGTGTTAAAAGGAAACATGCAACTAACAAGTCTGAAGTAGTAGTAGGGCAAGTGTAAACATAACAGTAATCCAAAGTCCAACGACCACGAAGGGTCGGCCACGCATGGTATAAGCAATAAAAGACATATCACATGAAATAAAATACATGAAAGCTAAAGCTAGAACATGCGCATAATCAATGAAATAAGAAGTAAGAGGGTAGCGAGTGAGAACACTCGCCTGAGTCACCAATATACCGAAATATCCGAAATCCACGGAAGCTCGGGATGCGCCACAAAACCTGATATAAATATGTAGAGAGAAGAGGAGAGAGAAGGAGAGAAGGGAAGATGATGTTTGTCAAGTGACAAGTCAAGCAATACTATATATGATATAAGTCTAGAGGGTAAGGTTCATATTCAAGAAAGGAATCAACTAAGACAGATATCCAAAGTTAGTCGACTAATAGTCGACTAATAGTGGAGCTAGTCGACTAGGAAAATGGGGTAGTCGACTAATACTGTGGTCCAGAGAGTTGGATGTCTGATTCAGGAAAAGTTAGTCGACTGGATGAATTGAGTAGTCGACTAACAGACATGACAAGTCGACTAACAGTTATGTTAAGTCGACTAAATCTGTGTAACAGAAAGTTGGGTTTCTGGTTCAGGAAGGGATTAGTCGACTAGGTTAAAAATGTAGTCGACTAGGGGTCTCTAGTCGGCTAGGGAAATAAGTAAGTCGACTAAAACTGTGATTCCGAGAGTTGATGTTTTGGCTCAGGAAAAGTTAGTCGACTAGATGAAATGGGTAGTCGACTAATAGTGATTTCTAGAGAGAGAAAATGTAGAGAGAGAAAGGGATATCCTAGAGAGAGAAAATGGGATTTTTAGAGAGAGTCTATTTAGAGAGAGAAAGTGAGATTTCTAGGGAGAGAATCTAGAGGGAGATTTCTAGAGAGAGAAATCTAGAGTGAGAAAGAGTGATTTTTAGAGGGAGAAACCCTAGAGAGAGAAAGTGGAGGTTTTAGAGAGGGTCTAGGGAGGAGTTAGAGAGAGAAACTGAGGAGAGAGAGAGAGGAATTGTAGAGAGAGGAGAGAGAGGAAGAGAGAGGAAGAGAGAGAGAAGGAAAGAGAGAGAAAGAGGAGAGAGAGAGCTGGAGAGAGAGAGCTAGAGTGAGAAAGAGAGGAGAGAGAAACAGTGAGAGAGAGAGAACAAGAGAGAGAGAAAGAGAGAGCAGGATAGAGAGAGAAAGAGAAAGAGAGAGAGAGGAGAGAGAGAGAGAGAGCTAGAGTGAGAAAGAGAGGAGAGAGAAAGAGAGAGGAGAGAGAAACAGTGAGAGAGAGAGAGATAGGGGCTGCTCACGCAGCCCCCCTCCAGCGCAAGGAGGGCCCACTGGCCGTGGGCCCTGGGGACCTGGCCGGCCCTCTGCCGGCCAGGGGCCTTGCCGGCGGCGGTCCTGGCCGCCGGCGGCCCAACAGAGAGAAGAGAGGGAGAGAGAGTGGGGGCAGTAGCCCCCCCCCTTCACAAGCACAGGGGGCTGGAAGCCCCCTGGCCGGGCGAGGCAGCCACCGCCGGCGGAGCGCCGGCGGGGCGCAGGAACTGGGGTGGCCGGGGGCCACCCCAGGGGAGAGACAGGGAGGGGGCAGCAGCCCCCACCCCCAACAGGCCACGGCCAGGGCCACAGGCCCTGGCCGGGCTCTGGCCGGGCTCTGGCCGCGGCAGTGCGGCCAGAGGGGAAACGCCGAGGGCCCTCCGGCCCATCGGCGGCCGGCGCAGGCCAGGGGTGGCCGGCGGCCACCCCAACAGTGAGGGAGAGAGAGGGAGGAAAGAGAGGGGGAGAGAGGGAGATCTGAGAGAGAGAAAAGGGAGAGGGGGAAACTGGCCCCCTTCTCCGGCCAGTGGCCGCCGGCGGCGGTCCTGGCCGCCGGCGAGGCCAACAGAGAGAGAGGGAGAGGGTCGGCGGCGGTCGCTGGGCGCCAGCAAGAGAGGAAGGAGAGATGAGGGAAAAAGAAAAAGGAAAAAGAAAAAAGAAGAGGAAAAGAATAGAAAAGTAAGGAAAAAAGGAAAGAAAAGAAAAGGAAAAGAGAGAGAGAGATTGATGGATGGGAGAGGGGTGTGTCTCCCCACGTGGAGGGGAGTAGGTGGGGTTGGTGAGAAAAAGGAAGGAAAAGAAAGGAAAAGAAAGAAAGAAAGATTCAAAAAAAATAATAATATAATAATAAGGTTGAAAAATCGACTGTCTCCGAAAAATCCCCAAAAATACCCGGAGGTAGAAAACGTCATCCTGAGGAATAATATGAAATCGGTTTTCAGAAATAAAATCCCGTTTTCAAATTAAAAATCCGGAAGTCAACCGCCGATACCGGTCTACACCGGGTCGGCCGGATTTTGATAAATTCCGAAAAATCCCAGAAAATACATTAAGGAATAAAATATGGTTTTAAGAAGTAAAGTGAAAGCAGAATTCAGAAATTCAATTCCAATCGTCCCGGAATCAACCAGCGATACTGGCCGATACCGACTCCGGTGGAATTTTCATAAAATCATAAAATCCTCAGAAAAAGAATTTAAGTAGGAAATGTAATTCTAAAAGATAAAGTCTAAAGGACCATCATGAAATTCCAAACAGTTTGAGAATTAAAAATCCGGGAATCGGTCAGCGGCACTGGCCGACACCGGTTTTGAAGAAATTCATTTTAATTCCAGAAAAAATCTAGAAAATCATAGAAAATATATAATATTGGAAAATGATATTTAAAACAGAAATCGGTCAAATCAGAATACCGGAAGGACCAAATCGAGTAATACACTAGGATCGGGCCTTCGGTTCAGACTAGGGCTGACTCCGAATCCACGAATCCAAATCTAAGACAAAACAGTCATATAAGGAATTCATAAAGCAAAACAAATACAGGAAACAAATCGAAAAAATACGATCGGAAAATCTGAATACGCAACTAAGTACGTATTCCGGGAACGGGGTATTACAGACAAGGTCAGGGTGGACCCACATGATTTCCCCTTGAGGTGTGGGGACAGGTACCAAGCCTTTCTCTTGCTGCTGGTGAGGGTCTGTTTTGACCACTCTCAGCTCCCCTCTTGGGATAGGGACTACTCCTGAGGGTGTCGGAGGTTGTCTTCCGAACTGGAGAACTGACGTCACATTGGCCGTCACCTTCTTCTGCTCTGGTCGGAGCTTTAACACCTCCGCGTCAATCAGAGCTTGAAGGATGTCCTTGAAGACGTAGCAGCTTTTGGTAGGGTGCCCCAGCATCCTGTGGTACAAGCAATAGGTGGGATTGTCGGTCTTGCCGACCTCCTCGGGGCGCCTAGCTTCAGGGAGCTTTAGTCAGTTACTCTTGTTGAGTAGTTTAAAGAGTGAATCGACATGTTCCTCTTTGAAGGAATATTGCTTGTTGGCCCGTGGTTGGCTTGAAGAGCCACCTCCCTTGACCAGTTGAGGTTTAGCAGGAGGTTTGGTCTCTGCTGCCAAGTTATCCTTCCGCTTTGTTTGGAGGGATGTGTCTGGCGCACGCCTTGTCGACCTTTCCGGCCTGGGCTTACCTTCCTCCGCTCTGACGCGGGCGACAATCTCCTCAGCCTGTTCACCTTGTTGGACTAATTGCTTCCAGGTGCGGCTTTCAGCAACTCCTATTTGAGCAAGGAGTGAGGTTTGGAGATTGTGGCGGCACGTTTCCACCAGTGTGGTCTGGGTCATGCCGCTCGGACATCGGAGTGCCACGTTCCGAAATCTTTCTACGAAGGACTTAACGGACTTTCCCTTTCGCTGTTTAGTAGCCAAAAGGGTGGGCATCGTGACTTCCGAGTCATCCTCGAAGAAGCGCGTTAAGAAAAACTTCTCCAAATCGCCTCAGTTCTTGATAGAACCTTCTGGGAGCTTCATGAACCATTCAAAGGCCAGCCCTTTCAGGGTGCCGATGAACAGACGAGCCAGGATGGCGTCGTTATCTACTACATTCCCGGTTTGGGATTTAAAGTAGTAGATGTGTTGGTTGGGTGACCCTTTCCCATCGAATGCTTGAAGGGTTGGAGCCTTGAACTTGGACGGGTATGGAACCAAGTCCCATTCAGCAGGATAGGGCCGGACCACCCCAGCTTCTTGGAGGCCTTTACGGTTGGTAAGGGCCTCGAGGCGTTGCTCCAATTGACTCATTCTTTTAGCATGAGCCTTTCCCTGGTCTTGGTCGCCCTTTACTTGCGACGAGGATTTGGACGAACTAGAAGTAGATCGCTGCCTCTCCTCAGAAGGTTCGGAAGATGAGCTTTCTCCCTTTCTCCCTTTGCCCTTCGTCTTTTTAGGAGGAGACTTCCTCCTGTCTTCGAGCAACTGTGCAAGCATCTACTTGAGGGAGTCAATAGATTCCTGCTGAGAAAGAATCATATCCATTTGTGCCTTCTGGATTTGTTCTAAACGTCTAGTCGTTTCCTCAGGAGTGCCTGTCATGTAGGCGGAGGCTTCCTTCTCAACGGAAGAGTTTGAAGCCCGTGATTCCACTACGGCGGAGTGAGAATCATTCACTTTAATGCCATGGGCTAAGGCATTATAATCAATCGGGGGAATGGCCCCGGTCCGGGTGCGAGTGTGTCGGTACACTCCTTCCGGTTCAGAGTCAGACTCGTCAGAGCTGACTGCAGGTTGTTTTCCCTTGCTCCTGCTCATCATATTCGCAGTGAGCTCCGGGTACTCAATGTCAGAGAAGGTTCTCCTTCTATGGGAGCGCCTTCTTTTGGCTGACGGGGGAATCAGGGTCAGCTGTCTAACTAAAGACTGCTGGTGCATACCTGAATCACAACGGCACTCAGAAAGTATACGGATGAGCCGTTGGCAACAACATGATGAAGTGACCTGATTGGCACTTCTTTTCTTCGTCAAGTAATCCCTCAAATCCACGGGAGGGGGATCGAAGAGACTAGCCTCACAACGTTGAAGACAGGAGGCATCCATGTGCTGTATAGCATGGACGCAGGCTTCAGGGACGCGATTTTCGCGCCGCGGCTGTAAGACGCGCGTCAGGCGTCTCTGTTGGGACGAGACGCGATTGCCGCGCTGCGGCTCGGCGCGTCGGGGCAGAGACGTTTGAGAGAGGATGGGCTGCTGGGCCCCACGCTTATGGGCGCGTGCCTCTTGCGCTTAACGAGGCGCAGAGGCTTCACCTTGGCGTTTGGTGAGTTGATCTTCAGAGGACCTAGCTTGAGGAGTCTCGTGTTTGGGCCGCCAAACGCGGACTTCTCGTGCTGGACGTGGCGCGGGCAAGGCGCCAGGTTGTACGTCGCGTCCAGCCTCAGTCGGACAACCAGAGGTTCCAACTTGTAGCTGACGCGCACGTCTCCTCTGACGACGCTCGGCATTTCGGTTGCGTCGTGGAGGTGGAGAGAGATCAACGACGACCTGATGCTGGACACCAGAGATTTGGACCACGCGGGTCTCCTGAGAGACATTGACGCGTGTGTTCAGTGCTGCGCGGTTGATCGCAGCAGCAGTTGTGCCTGAGATCACGCGGGCCTTCTGAGAGGTGTTGGCGCGTGTATCTTGCTTGGCACAGTTGGCAGCAGCAGCGCCCGAGAGAGCTTCAAATCGGGCTTCGGGGGCATTCCCCATCGAGACCCTGCGGCAGACGCGGGTCCTGGGGCTCTTGGAGCCGGAAGAGAGAAATTCTTCGTACTTTGCCTGGTCGAACTCGACAACGAACGATTCGACCATCTTTCCCTCACGAAGGACGTCATCATGCGCCACGATTTGCTCATCAGTGACAAATGAAGTCCCCAGCGGAGTCGCCATCTCTTGTTCGCGGAGGGAAAAGAAAAATCTCGCGTAAAGTTTCCTTGAATCAATTGAAAGTTTACAACAGATTAATACTCCGATTACAAGGGAGGAGGATGTTGAGTCTTGAATCCTCCCTTTGTTTAGTGCTGGGTTCTTCGTGTGGCGGTGGAGAGTGAATCTTGTTCTCCGTTGATCGGATGACCGTCGGGATCGTCAGGGATCTTCTCTTTGGCTGGTAGAAGGAGTAACACAGCTCTGTTTACCAAAACTCTCAAAGAGAAGGTAGGCAAAGGGCAACTCGTACGCAGCGAGCTTGTTGAAGAGTTGAGCTCTCTCTCTCTCTCTCTCCTGTCTCTGTCTGTCTCTCTGTATTGTCCTTGTGCCGCCGTATGCGTCTCTTTCTCTCCGAGCGCCTTCTCTCCTCCTGTTGTCGTCCCCGTGGTTCATAGCGACGGGGCTATTTATAGAGGTTCCAGGGGTGAACGTGCCCCCTAAAAACGCTCCACAATGAGGGGTTAACTTTCCCGCTATGTGGGCGATGACTGGCCCCATACCAGGGCAGTTGTAACCGAGGCGCGGGTTTCAACCCACGCGCCTTGATACTGTGACGCGGGCTTTGGGCCCTCGCGCCTTGAGTTTGAGACGCAGGCTTTGGACCCTCGCGCCTTGGTGCTGAGACGCGGGTGTTGAGCCCACGCGCCTTGAGTTTGAGACGCGGGTTTTGGACCCTCGCTCCTTGGTGCTGAGACGCGGGTGTTGAGCCCACGCGCCTTGAGTTTGAGACGCGGGTTTTGGACCCTCGCGCCTTGGTGCTGAGACGCGGGTGTTGAGCTTTCGCGTCTAAAACTTGAAACTCTGCTTTTTAATGGCTTGTCTTTTAGTGATTTTTAGACAGCCTACAAGGCCTACTTCAGTGCCAAGAATGGCAAGGTAAATCCGCGAGCAAAGAGGTTTGTTTATTTGGGTGTCAAGGGAAACAGCTACAGGTTGTGGGACCCCGAAGACAAGAAGATCGTGATGAGCAGGCATGTCACTTTTGGAGAGACTTCAGGGTTGAAGTCCATCGTCTCTCAGCAGGTAGAGAGGACAAAGACCAAGGAAGGATCGCAGCGGGTGGAGGTTGATGCTACTCCATCTCCAGTTGGTTCGGCATTAGGGGAGACTTCACCGGAGGTGACACCGGGTGGAGATCATGATACCAAGGTTGATGCTGAACAGGTTGAAGACATTACAGAGGATGTCGAGTTGTTTGCAGCTATTGGAATAAAGGTGAAACCACGCTTGTGGGGAAAGAAGCATGAATCTCAAGCTTGTGATCGTGACAAGCTGAAGTTGAAGGCCGTTGCTCTCCATGATGGTCGGGAAGAGGTTTATATGACTCGGTCAGACAGGTTCACTGCTGCAAATAGAGATGCAAGTGCTTGAGCTTGATGAAGATCATCTTAATGAACTACGGTTGGCTTGATCCTTTTGGGCAAAGGTACGTAGGCAGCCGTAAAGGCGCAACCATTTGGTGATGCAACTCTTATGAAGCTATTTGGGTTCTCGAGAAGTTGTTTGGATCTTCACGTAGAGGTGGAGAGTTGTGGTCGATGAAACTTCACGTAGAGGTGAAGTGTTGTGGCCAGTAGAACTTCATGCACAGGTGAAGAGTTGTGGCCAGTTGGAGCTTCACGTAGAGGTGGAGATGCTTCACGTAGAGGTGAAGCGTTGTGGCCAGTTAGACTTCACGTAGTGGTGAGGTGTTGTGATCTCGATGAACATGTGATCTTCCGGTGAGAAGATGTTGAGCTTGCATAAGGAGGGGTGTGCATCCAGTTGAAGCCGATGATGTTTGGTGGGCTCTACACAGACTTGGTGGACCGTCAGTGGAAGACAGGTAGACTAGATAGAGCTAGTCAGTTGAAAAGTCAGTGTTGGCTCATGAGGAAGTCTTCGTGAGGTCATGAAGTTGAGGAGTAGAAGCCATGTTGGAGATCGGCATGTATGAAAATTCTCCTAAGGTGAAGTGCAGGGAAGGCATGTACGATGCTTTCCAGTGGATAGTTGAGCTACAGACTCCAAGCCGAGATCGTGTGTCGATTTCGCCGAGATCGTGTGTCGATTTCGACTGGTGCGCGCAAGCTGAGATCGTGTGTCGATTTCGCCGAGATCGTGTGTCGATTTCGCCAGGTGATGGACTGGGGTTCGTTGGAGATCGGCTCAGATTTTGGGGAAAAAAAATCTTCGCCGAGGTGGAGAATTGTTGGAAAGAGAGAGTTTACTGATGGGGAAGTTGATAAGGGTCGTCGAGTGATCGCCGAGGAAGTCGACGACGAAGACGAAGGAAAACAGCAGCAGAAAACAAGCCAACAGCAGCAGGTGCAGATTGGCCGGTCGATCGGGCCGGTCGACCGACATGCACGGCATGCACAGGGTTCAGAGGCGGTCGACCGGCCGGTCGACCGCAATTCCCTGACTGTAAGTGCCCAACTCTCTGTTGAATTCGGGCGACCGACCGGTCGACCTGGGTGGAGGTCGGTCGACCGGCCGGTCGACCGACAGTCGGGTTTTGGGCGTAAATCTGCTGATCCGAAAATCTGGGTATTTAAGGGCTGTTGTTGGTTTCTAGGGTTAAGATCTTGAAGAAGATCCTTGAGAAGGAACTGCTGGAGCTCTCTTGCATTCAAAGAGGCTGCTAGCAATTGTAATCTTCTTCAAAAGTAATTAAATCTCTCTCTGATTGCCCCGAGGACGTAGGCGTTGAAGCCGAACCTCGTTAAAACTGTTGTTTGCGTTTTGTGCTTTCTTCTGGTAATTATTTGTGCTGTTTGATTGTTCTTCGTGCGTGGGAGATTCGTGGGATCCTCTTGGGGTTGTTGTCGCTGAGGGCGCACAACAAGATTATCCCTAACATTCTAAATGTTTCAACATTTTTATTTCAACGAGGACAGTTATGAATAGTGACGGATATCTCTGCATGTCAATCCTAACAATCAAGCGCTATAATCTGAGCAGTTGTGAGGGAACCACTACATGCAAATCATGCAGTTATGGAGATTCAAAATATCCACGTCATCCATTACAACACCACAGAATATTTATGCACCTGAATGCCTTCAAGAGAGGGGATGAGATCTAAGAGGCTGTGAACACAATATTATTCCACAGAATTCATTGGAATCTTGGGATAGTATAGTGAATTATTTCTTTTCTCTCAGCGGTTTTTTCCAATTTGAATTTTTACGTAAAAATCTTCTTCTCCCCTTATTTACTGTGTTAAAATCTTCAATTATCACCTATAATCAAGATATTCTCTTGCTTGTGGTGTGAGGCTGACGGTCCGATCAATCGTGTCAGAAAATCTTCACTACAGCCACCCGCAATGAAATTCAGTCAAGATATTCTTAAAGACTTTTTAAATTTAAAATTGGTTTTCGAAATATTTAAGTATATTTTGCTTGGAGTCTTGGAACATGTTATGTTGTGGTTTATGTGTGATCGATTCAGGCCAAGAAGATGCCTAATTTTGATACTTGATATTCAGTTCAAAGCCCTTCTGGCATCACCAGGGCAATGTTTGCAGCCAACAACAGTCCTCCTCTCTGTCAAGAGTGTAATCAACAACAGTCATTGTTTTAATCAAATTTCAAATCTAAATCCAGTCCTCTCCTGTATCTCGGTTTGCAGCCAAGAATTCTGAACGAGCAATGAACAACAAGCGAGTAGCGGCAGTGAACGACGGGGCATGTTGGCGTTGAAAAATTAAAGTTTTCACAGTTGAGTCTTATGACGTCTCTATTGGTTATCGGTAGTTTAGACCAAGAAAAAAATTAACAATATTCAAAAACCAGACTATAATAGATTTTTATCTAGTAAAATTAGAAGAATATATAAGTATACGAGTTTTGGAATGAAGTCTTAGTGATAAAATAGTTCGAAGTTTTCGAGTTGCAAACACATTTTTTTTATCATACTCTCTTAGAAAAAAATATTATTACTATTATTAAATATCATCTATAAATTTAATTATTGAAAGTCACTATGTGTGTCCCGAAGAATTAAAAATCCTAACTAGGCGGCTGGGCACAGGCACCATTTACAACAAAGAGTCTACATGAAATCCACAATATATCAAGAATTGTTTGTAATACGATCATTTACCTTCTCATCTCATATTTGACAAAAATCCTCCAAGCCAAAAAAATTAATAAAATCCTAGGGAAGCACGAGGAACCTCTCTATAGGCTAACACAACCTTACCGTGACTAATAAATTCCCTAAACTTTTTACCGACCATCTTGTCATCTTCTAATAAAATGACACCGACCACTCACAATATATATACATGATCTCTGAAAACAAGAAGCTACTATTTTATTTGCCTTTTCTTCACTACCAAATCACCAACTTAACAGTTAATTATTTACTGGCAAGTATCAGTGAAACCACCAATAAAACTAAGAACCAGATAAACGAAATTATATATCAAAATTATTGAAAGATCTCCATGTTGACCTGACTCTTTTACAACGAAGCTTAAAACTAAACATTCTGCTTATAAATAAGCAATCACTACCTTAGTTTAATTAATCTGGACTTTGCTTACTGCTTGCAGGGAGGCAATGGCGACCCGCAGAGCCCCGTGTTCCCTCTGAATCCACTGGCCCCGAGCTTCGCCGTGTGCACTGGAATCATCCCCCTCAGCCTGTTCCCCGACACGTCGAACACCGTGAGCGAACCCACGTCCAGCACCCCGGCGGGTATCCCACCCGTCAACCCATCCCGAGCCATTCTCACCTCTGCCAGACTCACCAGGCTTCCCATCGACTTCGGTATCGTTCCTCCCAATGGGTTGTAAGACACATCGAAGCTCACCAGTGTGTCCATTGCAGGCAAATCGCCGATGTCTTCGTCTACACCGCCGGTGAACTTGTTTCTTGAGAGGTCTATGGAGTTGTAGTGGCCCAGTGGATCACTTGTCCCCTTGGCCAGCATTGGCCTGATCGGGCCGGTAAGTTTGTTCGAGTGCAGATCGACATCGGACAGCAATGTCAAGTTCTTGAACTCTTCAGGTATGTTGGAGTCGAGCCCGTTGTTTGATAAGTTCAGGAATGAGAGGTTGGTCATGTTGCCAATCCAAGAGGAAAGTTCACCTACAATTTTGTTGCTAGAGAGGTCGAGAGTGGAGATAGACGTCGATGACAGCCAAGCAGGGAGTGTACCGTTGATGCCGGTGTCAGCCAGGCTGAGCTGCAACAGATTCATAGAGCCAAGCCAGCTCGGCGGACTGTGCAGGTTGAGTGAATTGAATGAAAGATCGAGGTTCTGCAGGTTTTGAAGTTTAGACAGCTGCTCAGGAATTGGACCGGCGAGATTGTTACTTGACAGGTCTAAAGCCTGCAGGCTGGCCATGTTGCCAATGCTAGTAGGGATCTTTCCATAAAACATGTTGTTCGACAAGTAGAAGTCCGACAGATTCACAAGATTCCCGATCGAGCTGGGTATCTCTCCGGTGATCTGGTTGTTGGACAACAAGAAGCGTTCGAGGCTGCAAATGCGACCAATTGAATCTGGTAGAGTCCCCGTGAGCCTGTTGTCAGACAAACGGAAGAACTGGAGAGAAACCATACCCGAGATTGAAGATGGGATGTTGCCACTGAGTTGGTTTTGATTCAGATAGCAGAGATTGAGCTTGGCGAGATTACCGAGCGATGAAGGAATGCTGCCGGAGAGCTGATTACCTGAGAAATCGAGATATATCAGCTCACGGAGCATTCCAATATTGGACGTTATGCTTCCACTGAGCTTGTTCGTGTTGAGATCAATCTTTTGCAGTGCTGTTAGCTGTCCGATTGATAGTGGGATCGGACCAGAGAGACGATTGCTCGACAGGCTGAGTTCAATGAGACACGGAGATGAGAAGAGTGAAGCAGGGATTGGACCGTGGAGCCGGTTGGAGCTGAGGTAAAGCTTCTGGAGATGAAGGAGATTGCCGAGAGAGGAAGGGATTCGACCGGTGAGATTGTTGGTATCAAGGAAGAGAAGGATGAGTTGGCTCAGGCGGCCGAGGGACGAAGGGACGGGGCCGGATAGCTGCTTGAGGTTGCTGAGGTCGAGGATGCGGAGGTGAGTGAGGTTTCCGATAGACGGTGAGATTGTGCCGGACATGGAGGTGTCGAGAATGAAGTCCGGGCCGGAGGAGAGGCCCGGGCGAGTGAGGTTGACGACACGGCCTGTGGAGGCGTCGCAGGCAATGCCGTCCCATTTACAGCAGTCGGTTGTGGCATTCCAAGTGCTGAGAAGACCCGACGGATCGGAGACGATGCTGGACTTGAGAGCGAGGAGGGCGGAGAGGTCGGCGGGGTGGCAAGCGAAGGACGGGCAGACGAGAGCAGAGAAGCAGAGGAAGAGGAGAATGGAGATGATGAGGTTGGAAGTTGCCATTGCGAGCAAGAGATGTGTGAAGATTGATACGGCTGTGTGCTAGACTTTTATGGGCATGAATTCACGAAGGAGAGAAGGAAAAAATCAAGTTCAACCGGGCCGCCCGTACAGAGGGGTTCAATATCTTCTTATAATATGTTATGTGTGTGGGGATCACACAAATATTACAAGAAATTATAAGAGTTTCAATTCACGTATCAACGCGAGATTTGCCCTCTTATGTACGTGTGTGTGACTCACACATATGAACCGAATCCGTGTATAGGAGGGAGGCCATGCAGGGCTAGGTTGGCTCTTTTGCGTGCGTAGTCCATCATAGCTGATTGATGACTCAGAGCGGGAGAGAGAAAATAAAACACGTTCTGCAGTAAGACCTACAAAACACAGTTTTTTTTTTCTCTCTCTTGCTCTCGATCGTTCATAAGTGATGAACAGTTCACAACATGAAAGAGCATTACATGATCCTTCACGCGAAGGAGCCAATCCGTGCCCGGCCACGGCCACGGCCCCACGCATCCCAAAGAGAATGGAATGAAGTGCTGCTGATGCTGAATCCTGAATGGGCTTCTCATTTGACCACAGGCATTAGCTGGGAGTAGTTAAAGTTGAGGATATGTGTGCATAGCTGTAGTGACCTGTAAAAGGATTTGCTTTTTTGTTTTTTTTTATTTCTCAGCAGCAGCAGGAAATGATGGTGCATTATTCATGGCCTGTAAGATTATAAATCTAGGCACTAAGATGGTGAGTACATGAGACAAACATGACCATTCATAATTCCTGGGCCCTTCCCATCTTCAGGCTGAGATGGTGAGTACATGAGAGAAACATTACCGTTCATAATTCCTGGGCCCTTCACGTCTGCAGGCCATATATATAAATATACTCGTGTCATTCCAAAAAAAATTGAGGCCGAATCTTTTTCACTCAAATTCAATCCTCCGACATTCGAATACAAAATCCACTCCGTTGAAGTTGATCTATATTATTTCAAGTATCTATAAATCAAAATTAAGTATTTTGAATACTTTTTGCCCATCCATCAAGTAAGAAAAAAAAATAGATGACCTAAATAGTGAGTTGGTTAGTTTAACGGTGTAGAACATTTGAAACCTAACAAAAATTGGTTTGTTGGGGTTTTTAAATGTTTAGATCATAATGAAATAGTTGGATCGAGAATTTGTATGTCTAAAGACATATATCTAACCAACTCACTACTTTCAGCCATTCATTTTGCGCCGCTTGATGGATGGGCAAAAAATATTCAAAACATTTGATTTTTAGTTTATAGATGTTTGAAATAATATAGATCGACTTCAACGGAGTGGATCTTGTATTCGAATTTGAGTGGGAAGAATTCAGCCTCAAATCCTTTTGGAAGGACACAAGTCTCTCTCTCTCTCTCTCTCTCTCTCTCTCTCTCTCTCTCTATATATATATATATATATATATATATATATATATATATATATATATATATATATATATATATATGTATGTATATGTATGTATGTATATACATACATATACATACATACATACATATACATAGGGACTTGTGTCATTTTGAAAGGATTCGAGATCAAATTATTCTCACTCATATATAATTTTACGATATCCGAAAGCAAGATTCATTACATTGAAGTTGATCTATATTATTTCAAGTAACTAAAAATAAAAAATTATGTATTTTGAATACTTTTTGCTCATCCATCAAGCAGACGCAAAATAAATTGAATGACCGAAACAGTGTGTTCGTTAATTTTGTTTTGTTAGGAAACAAAGAATTTTAAGTGCATCTTTGAGCTCACTTGAGGCATGATCCGTTTATAGAATCACATGGATAACGATTGAAGTGTGTTCTCCTTCTATTGGGGATGAACGTGGTACATTCACATGTTCAATTCTATTTCCCAATGAATGAGATATTCAAGACGGAAGTTGGCCTAATTCAAAAGCTAAAAGAGACTAAAAAACTAAAATTATTTTGTCCCACATTGGATATGGTATGAAAAGTTGAAATATTTAAATATGAAAGATGGGAACAAAGGATATGCCCTTTGGTTACTTGGTGTTTTCGCGCGTGTTTTGGGAAAATCATGCCCACGCGCGCAGGTGCGGGTGCGGTTGGGGCCCGATTCTTCTTGAACCGGGCTATAGGGGTGCAAGTGGGACGCGAGTCTTGGATGCGGATCCACCCACTACTTAAAGAAACGAGCAGTCTTTTTAAAACACAGAAGAAATCTGTGCCTTTTTAAGCCATAAATTCTTCTCTCTCCCTCCCTTCTCTTATAGTGAATATTCCTCCATATCAAGGCAAAGCTTTAGAATTCCAATTAGTGAAGGTATTGATTAACTAAGGTTCGACTGTACAGTGATTTGGTAGTGTTATCCAAATGCCGTGAAGGAGTGCTGTATCTTGGGAGACCAACGTCCAGTAACCTGTTAGCACCGTACTCGACCCGAACCGGTGCGCGGTTAGAACGATTTAGACAGAATAGTTGCCAATGGTTCAAATAAGGACCGTCACAACCACTTCCACTTCCTCCAACGGACTTCCCAGGATCGCTTTAAATAGCGCTCCTCTCAGTCTCCTAATGAAAAAGCAGAAATTCAGAATATTTGTTTGAATCTGTGCCATCTTAAGAGAGAAATTCTTCTCTCTCCCTCTCTTCTCTTACAGTAAATATTCCTTCATATTAAGGCAAATATTCTCTTTAAAATTTATCTTCGTCCAAGCTTTCAAATTCCAATTAGTGAAGGTGATGATTAACTAGGGTTCGTTTGTACTGTGATTTGGTAGTGCTATCCAAATACCGTGAAGTAGTGTTGTATCTTGGGAGACCAGCGTCCAGTAACCCGTTAGCACTGTAGCAGGAGGTATGATTGTCCTAAGGAAGTTCTCTATATGCGTACCTCACTCCATATATTGTATTATTGAACTAACGTTGTTTTTTATAGGGGTTATGCTGGAATATTTATTTATTTATTTAAATATTACTGTGAATATATTTAACTATATATTGAGACTGACTAATTCCAGCTTAATTGGTGTTTAACTAAGGAAGGGAATTGAAAGGTGGTTCTGTAATTCAGGAACGTTCTATTGAACAAAAAACCTCCCACCAGATATTTACTGACCTGACCAATTAGATCGGTGACATTGATTAGTTGTCGTATCTAACAATCTTAAGACAATTAATTTTTTTGAAGTTACTTACTTCTACTCTGCTTGAAATGCAGAAGATGTCTGAAACTAATCTAGATAGTACCTGTAAGGCACCTAACATGCAAATTCAGACAGTGGTGTCGTCTCCACTTCCTAACCCGAAGCCGGAGAAGTCAGAAAAATTTGATGGCACAGAATTCATGAAGTGGCAACAGAAGTTGCTTTTCTACCTGACTACTCTGCATCTGGACAAATTCTTGCAAGAAGATCCACCAAAATCCGGAACTGATCGGGACTCCGTCCTTGCAGTTGATGCATGGACACAAGTGTTTTCCATTGAGAATCAATAAATGGAAAACTTATAAAAATTTTGAATAGAAAATTACAAGTAATTAAAAAAATATATTACAAGTGACTCTTCTGAGATTCTGGAGAAGTGTGCCGATAGAAGTATGGTTAGCGCGCGATTACTTTGTTCCATTGACTATGCGATCGATAAAGTCTTAAGGAATTCCTTCTTGCCTGATTTTGGAGATTCCTTGAGATAAGAAGGTCTTAGTGTATTGATACCCTGAATTTAGTGAAGTAACTCTCTAAATTTCTTGAAAGCGAGAGAAAATTAGCCCTTTTCTCTCTCTTTCTGCCTCTTGATCTCTTGATCTTTCACTTTCTAATCAGCCAAGCCCCTGTCAGCCCCGAGCTCATCCCAAGAATAAGCTATTTATAGTCTCTTGAAAGGTGTAACTGCCCCTCGGATTTAGCAAAGACTGATAACAGTCATTTAGACTCGTGCCGGAGGCTATTTTGAGCCTCGCACGAGGCTAGACAGGCTCGCGCGAGCCTAAAAGACAGTTATTTGACCAGGTTGTCTCCACTTAGTATGGGATGAAGTGGGCCAGTATATCCGCCCACTTAAAGTGACATTAACCCCAGTAATGTAGTGGGGTTAGTCTACTAAAGACTAAGTCTAGCATTGATTTGGCAAACCCTCCTATAGGGGGCACAGAAAGCTTCAAGCGAAGCTGGAATTAACTTCGCGTAAGGTTAGTACAGCTCTCGAGCGAAGCTACAAGAAAGCTTCAAGTGAAGCTGTAATTAGCTTCAGGTGAAGCTGAAGATTGGCTCTTTGTAGAGCTATGAAGAGCTTTAAGTGAAGCTCACAAGAAAAGCTTCAGGCGAAGCTAATATTAGCTTCAGGCAAAGTTGTGAAGAGCTTCAAGCAAAGCTCTCAAGAGAAACTTCAGGCGAAGCTAATATCTTAGCCCTTCAACAAGGCTATAGAGCTTGAAGCTATCCTCTTGGGTCATGCTTAGGCCTCTTTACAGGCGATACTTGGCTTACTGTCTGCTTTACTGCATCAGTAAGTTTCAAGGCATCACTTGGTCTCTGAGGATGGGTATAACTTGGTTGTAAGCTTATCGGTTCTTTTGTAAATGTCAACAAGTTTGGTTCGGACTAGTTGAAGTGCTACCTGGGGAATGTATTTTTGGAGTGTCAACAATAAGGTGACTTCCTTTGCGGAAATTACATTTTAAATGGAATGGATGACTCTCTTTACAATGTCTACATTCCTATCCCAACGACAAAAAAGTTATGGGCAAGCTTTGACAAAAAGTATAAAACTGAGGATGTCGGTACTAAGAAGTTCGTGTTAGATGATTTCTGGAGTACAAGATGGTGGATAATAAGACTGTGATCAGTCAAGTGCAAGAGTTCCAACTTATCTTGCACGAGATAGAGACCGAAGATATGATTCTACCTGAAAATTTTTCAGGTTGCTACTATCGTAGAGAAACTCTCACCTGCGTGGAGAGATTTCAAGAATTATTTAAAGCACAAGCGTAAGAAGCTAAAGTTGGAAGATCTCATTGTGAGGCTTAGGATTGAGGAGGACAACCGATCCGAGAAGAGGAGTAACTAGAACTCCTATGAAGGTAAGGCCAATGTGATCGAAGACTCAAAGGGAAAAACATCCACTTCCAAAGGCTTGAAGTGGAAGAAGACTGCCCCAAGGTACAAAGGCAAGGATCAAGAAGGTAAGAACAAGCGCTTCAAAGGAACTTGCTACATCCACAATAAAGAGAGACACAAGGCAAATGAATGTCGCAGTCGTTCCCAAAAGAACAAGAAGTACCAAGCATAGGCAAACCTGACACGACCATGTGTCGCCAAACCTATCAACTGTGGTGTCAGAAGTGAATCTGACAACCAATAACAAGAATTGGTGGGTAGACACAGGGCTACCCGATACATCTGCTCCAAGAAAATTTTATTCACTAATTATAAAAATTGCAGCCTGATGAGCAACTGTTCATGGGTAACTCAGCTATCTCCAAGGTTGAAGGAAAGAGAAAGGTCATACTGAAGTGAACATCTGGAAAGAAATTCACTCTGAACGATGTGCTACATGTTTCAGATATCCGCAAGAACCTGATCTATGATTCAATCCTTAGTAAGAAAGATTTTAGAACGGTTTTCGAATCTGATAAATTCGTACTTACTAAGGGTGGAGTGTATGTGGGCAAGAGTTATCTTGTTGATGAACTTTTTAGGGCCAATGTTGTTGTTGTGGACAAAAAGTCCGTATATCTGTACCCGAAGCTCATAAATAAATAAAAATCTTCTATTTATTTGCTTGAATCTTCTATTTTATGGCATGCTAGATTAGGGCATGTAAATTATAAGTTTTTACATAACTTGTCTAATTTAAGATATATTTCTAAATTCAACTTGAAAGAAATTCGCAAGTGTGAGAAATGTGTTGAAGCCAAGTTCACGAAAAACTCATTTCACTCAATTGATCAAAATACAGAATCTTTAGGGTTAATACATAGCGATTTGTGTGACTTGAAGTTTGCGCCAACAAGAGACGAAAAAAGTATTTTATTACTTTTATTGATGACTGTACAAGATACTGTTATGTGTATCTTCTAAACAGTAAGAATGAGACAATGAGTGTGCTTGTAACATATAAAGCTGAGGTTGAGAATCAATTCAAGAAGAATATAAAGATTCTAAAATCTGATCGAGACGGATAATATGAATCAAATGAATTCAGTGAGTTATGTGCTAAATTTGATATAATTCATCAAACTACCGTACCATGTACTCCTCAACAGAATGGGATTGCTGAATGAAAGAACAAAACTTTGAAGGAGTGGTAAATTCTGCGCTTGTAAGTTCTGGAGCACCACAGAACTTGTAGGGGGAAGCTCTGTTAACTGCAAATTATATTTTTAAGAAGAGTACCCCACAAGAAACTTGGTCTTATATGTAATCACCTAGAGGGGGGTGAATAGGTGACTAGCTAATCTTATGGTCAATTAATGCGGAATTAAAACTTATTTAATGCAAACTAAAACTTCTTAAACTAAACACCAAGTATAACACAAGAGTGTAGCCGGATTCCCCGTGAAGGGCTCTAGACTAACTCCTCAAGATTCCTCTAAATAAGAGTTGAGGTGTCGCGTTGGCTCTCTTGGTTGAATACAAGTGTTAGCAAACAATCCCCAAGCATATAACAATAAGCACACAATATATCAAGCATATAAAGATAGAGACAATATTGGCATGCAAGATATAAAGACAAGTAAGAGATAGAGAGAGCAATCGCAAACACAGGAGATTTGTTTCGAGGTTCGAGCACACTTGTGAAATCACCTAGAGGGGGGGTGAATAGGTGATATGGCTAATCTAGAAACTAAATGCGGAAGTTAAAACAAATTGTAACTACACTTAATACAACCAACGAGTGTAGCCGAATTCCCCGTGAAGGGCTCTGGACTAACTCCTCTTGATTCCCCTAGATAAGGGTTGAGGTGCTATATGAAGCTCTCGTGGTTAAGTACAAGTGAGGCACACACACACAAACAAGCCAAGCATATAAGGATGATAAGCAATATGAAATAATACAAGGCACAATACAAACAATATGAATGATATGAAAGATGCAATGCTCAACACAAATAAAGGAGAGAGAGTTAGAGTCTATGGATCAAACGCAAAGACAAAGATGTGTTTCGAGGTTCGAGCCCCTAGCTCTACGTCCCCGCCTTCACCGAGAAGGATTTCCAATCCACTAACTTGTCCACCGAGGACTCCCACCGAGGGAACCTCCACCGAGGAGGATTTGTACAACAAGGGAGTATCAAACTCCTCTCTCAAACACCACCTCACAACCGAGGGGTAGGGCCGTAGCCAAACAACCACAAATCACCTCTACCGAAGAGGGATACAAACACCAACTCCACCTCTCACTAGAGGGAGCAAACACCAATCTCAACCTCTACCAAAGAGAGAGCAAACAACAACCCAATTCACCTCTACCAAAGAGGGATACAATAAATCAAGGGGTTTACAACAAGTGGTATATCTCAACCACAAACCACTTTTCTTTTTCCCACAAAAAATGATCCTAATAGAATAGGATAGAAGATAGCTCAAGTGTGAAAAATAAAGTGTTTTGATCAAAGAAATTCTCTTGAGAAAACACTAAAATAGATATAGAAATTTTAGATCAAAACTAATTCCCAAAACCCTAATTTCTTTGAAATAGACAAAACACTTAAAACAAATAAGATTGATCTTTTTGCTCTTTAAACACTTTTGAAAACTTGTTTTAAACACCAAGAAAGGAGAGAAATTTTAGCTCTTAAAATCTTGGCCAAAATCTCAAAGGAATGGGGTTTATATAGACCCAATACAAAACTAGCCGTTAGGCTGAATTCTCAGCCTGAGACGGCTGGTGGTCGACCGCCCGGTCGACCGCCAACGGTCATAAATATGATCGTTGGAGGAACCCGGTCGACTGCCCGGTCGACCGCCCAAAAACAGAGAGCACTGCTCTTTGGTCCGGTCGACCGACCGGTCGACCGGCCCAATGGCTGGCCAGACGTGCACAGACCTGTGCACGTCGGTCGACCGACCGGTCGACCGTATCTGGACCACGGTCGACCGGCCCGGTCGACCGCCAGGGCCTGGCAGCCACTATTCTGGGTCAGAAAAACATGTTAAAAAATATTCTAATAAATCCAATAAATCTTCTAAAAATTCATAAAAATAGTTTTATCATTTTACATGGATAAACAAACATGTGATAAATATTTCAAGACAAGTATCAAACATTTTGAAACATTTTTGTGTCTTGCAAATATTATCAAAAATCAAAAACTGTATTTTGTCAAACTTGAATTTTTCAATAGGAATCTGATTTTTCCTAAAACTCATAGAAATACAAAAACATGATATTTGAACATTATTAGGCATGTTGCATATGGACATTGGTCCAATATACATGAAACAAATATATCATAGTTTTTGTCTTTAATTCCAAAAATATGTTTTGTTAAAAATACCAAAACATAAAACACATGAATAGGTATGTCAAACTAAGTTTGTATAGGAAGTTAAAGCTTGTATGTATATAGAATACATCTAATATATATAAAAACAAAGTAAACTTGTTTTGATCTACTATTCATGAAAACCAATTCAAAAACATAAAACTTGTGTGTGTTGTGAACTTGAGCATATCAACTATTCTTATCTTTACAAATGGATCTGAAACACAAACTAAATTAGGATACCTAAGTCTTCTTGACGATCTTCCATCTTCAAGTCGACTCGATCCAAAACGTGATTCACGAGCGAGGCTATGTATGATCTTGATGCTCGGGCTCTGGAATCACCATGTGAAAGCTTCCAAACTCCTTTGTTGAAGCTATCACCAACTAATATCTTGGTTAATGATCTGAAACTTAAACAACTAAAGATTATTAGTAAACATAACTACATGAGTTAATCATCATTAAAACTAGAGAGGAAGGCCTCCGGGCCAACAATCTCCCCCTTTTTGATGATGACAAAACTCATGGAGTTATATATGCATGGATTAAAGTTAAGCTTCAAAGAAGCTCCCCCTTAACTCATGCATAAACAAAGAAACATAACATAAATATGCAATGCATGCTAAACATGAAACATGCATGGATATGCATAAAATATAAGATGCTCTTATATCAATTGAAATTTTCTAGGTATGCATAAAACATAAGAGCTCTTATACCAATTGAAATTTTCAAACAAAAACAAAATATGTAAACATGCTCTAGATACCAATTAAACTTAATATATGCAAAACCATAAATATGCATATAAAGCTCAAACTCAAATCTTTCTCCCCCTTTTTTATCAATCATCAACAAAGGGGTAAAAACCAAACAATAAATTTTTCTCCCCATTTTGTTCGAAACAAAGAATCAACAAAAGGGTCAAAGCAATAAAAATAATGTTCTCCCCCTTTTTGTCTAAAATAAAAACAAAGTCAATAAGGGTGACATTAAACATGATACCAATTAAAAAATATGTCAATGAAGTGCCTCTTGATACCAATTTAAAAAAATGAAAACAACATCTTGATACCAATTGAAATAATTGTTCATTTTAAACATATGATATCAATTGAAATTATTATTTTCTATCATAAAGTAAGGGAACAAAATACTAATTGAAAACTAAAATATGAGTTTTCTCCCCTTTTATGAAAAATCAACTAAAAATATGCATAAGCTTGTTTAAGGATACCAATTGAAAACTAATCAATTGAAAAATGATATTCATTTAAACATACAAGCTTAAGCATAAACAAAATATATATGTATAAAAAATTTAATACCAATCGAAATTGATACTATTGGAATTGAAAGCATACATACATACAAACATATATGAGTATACAAGAAAGGTCAAAATTGATACCAATTGAAAGAATCCAATGATACCAATTGAAACAACAATAATATCAAATGTATATCTCATATAACCTATCCTCCCAATCATGTTCAAGTTTAAAATGATATTCACTATAAAGCATACATGAGCATGATCGCCCATCCAACCGCCCGTGGAAGGTAGGGGTTTTCAAAAATAGATTAAAAATATAGTTTGTTTGAAAATCTCTACCAAAATGAAGAGCACAGTAACTAGTTAAATGGAAAACTTGTTAACTAGTACGAAATCCTTCAAGTAAGGAATAAAACAAAATTATTTTTCATGAAACATGAAATCCACATGATAATCAACACTCTAAGCCAATTAAGCATAATTATGACTCATGAAAACAAAACATGAGTAAACAATAAATGTGAGTGTACAAATACAATGTGCAGATCATATAATCATGAAAATATTCAATTAAGCTCAATTATTCCTCAAAACATGAAAATCATCAAAACTAAATTCTTCAAGGTATATGTATGTCATATACAAACTAAAGTATACATACATATCCAAACACAACGAGTCCACAAAAATATATGCATGAAGACACGTGGCTCAAAGGATGTATATGTATAATCAATAGTTTGGATAGATATATACATGAAGCTAAACACAAAATCATAAAACAAATTCAAAAATGGGAATACAAGTTTAAAATGCATGGATCATCAAAACTAGACTATACTAGCACATCTAATGGGTTCAAATAAGCATTCAAGCTCAAACATATAAAGATTTATTTGTGGCCCATTATATGTACAAGTATATACCAGGTTTTAATGAAAATTAACATCTAAACATGTAATCAACGCATGAAGCATAAAAACAAGATATGAATAAACATGAAGAACATAAACATGATTATTATGTAAATCCACAATCTATTAGAACTATGATAAACATGATAGCTAAACATATACGAGAACACAAAATAATGGTCCATATTAAACATGGGTGTCTCAAAGGCTATACATGCATGTCAAGAATCTAATAATCATGGCATTTTCAAAATAATCTATAAACAACAAAACATGCTATAAACAATGAATACGAAAAGCATGTGAATAAAAACGGGAGTAAAGGATTGTCACCAAAACCGAAGAAGCAACTCTCCTTGTCTCCAAAACATGGTGGTCCTCTCCACCAAACTTCCCTTGAAAGTGATACATCCAAATAATCCACATGAAGCTCGGAACACATCCACTCCAAGGTACCATAACTCTCACGTCATGCGAGAGCCCACACCTACATCAAATACAATAGGGGTGGTCTTTGGTACCCATATCTTTTTGGGTTCATGGGGTTAGTACCTTCTCTAACCCAAACAAATTTATTTGCTAAATTTGAAACATGTATACGATCATAGAAAAATTTAGCAAGGTGGCCCTTACGTCCACAATGTGTACAAGTGTACACATGAGCATACAAGTGATGATGGTGTCCGTGAGGAGCATGTGTATGCCGTGGAGGGTGTGCATGCATAATCGATAGAACTAGTTTCTTTCGAACCAAGGATTCCAAGCGTGTATGGTTCATGGCACAATGGCTCAAAGTGGAGCCCAAACAATCCATATTCTTCTTTAAAACATTTATATCATTTTTAATCAAAGAAGAAGTGGAGCATGCAAGGGGTGATCTAGGTAAAACTACCCTAGCATGGCAAACATGTGAATCTATTTTATTTTGCAAAAATTCATTTTTCTTTAAACAAATTTCTAAATCATTTGAAATAGAAATTATTTGTTTTTCAAAGAAACATTCTCTTTTAAAACAAAATCAACTTTTGAAGACAATTTTTCATTTTTCTTAAAAATTATTTCCCTATCATTTTTATTTTTCAAAACTTCATTTTCTTTTAATGCAAGTTCAAGTCTAGATTTCAATGAATCCCTCTCATTAGAAATCTCAACCTTCTCTTGCAAAACCAACTCAAGTTTTGAAAACAAATCCTCTTTTTCTTTATTTAACATACAAGTTTTTTTTTTCAAAACTTTATATTTTTCAAGGAGGTTCTCACAAACAATAGATAACTCTTCATTTAAAGCATTGGCATCCATATTATCATGATCATCAAATGAAGAGCTAGCACTATCTAGTTGAGTATCCGAATGTACCTCAAGGGAGTCATTCCCTTGGACCATGAAGCATTGTGACTCAGATTCTCCGCTAGATTTCTCCGGTTGGATTGGCATTCGAAGCTTGGAGGTGGAGGTGGTTGTCAACTTGTTCCACACTACAAAAGCGGAATCAAGGTTAGAAACATGCATAAGATATTCTTTAGGGAGCGTGCTTCTAATAGCCTCAAGGGCTTGTGCATTAGCCCCTATATGCTTGCTATCACTAAGGTAGGATTCCTTGATAATGGCAAGGTGAACCTTATATCCTAGGGCTTGTAGGTAAATGGACATCCTAGTCTTCCAAACAACAATGTTGGAAGGGTCAAACATAGGTGAGGTCATGAAGTCTATGGATGTAAACTATATGTGTGCAAACAAATATATGCAAATGCAAATGATAGATTAGCAAACAGGATCTCACTCCTAGGTTGTTAAACCTAAGTATCAGGAGCGTAGGCTCTGATACCAATTAAAATCACCTAGAGGGGGGGTGAATAGGTGTAACGCCCCGATCCCAAGGTTACGGAGACGTTATGGTGACGTACATACGCGAGGTGAAAACACCCTCACGCGTACGTTAAGCCTCAGTACAGGACATAATTTTCATATACACAAGGGTTCCAGCAAGAAATAAGTACAAGAATACCTGTAGAAAGAGGTTAGTGATCATAACAGATAGAACAACAGGGATAAATAAGATAACAGCAATAAATCATAAAGATACCTATGAATAATCTCGATGAGGAATCTCCTATGTAACTCCAAGGCACTATCTGATAATACGGTGACTCGGATCTCCAACCTGGGCACGCAAACCCAGGGTCGTCAGAAAGCGACCTAGTGAGTGGTAAAATGAAGGAGGCAGTAATATACTATAGTAATACAAGCACGATACTAACATATAATACATGATGTTGTATTAGTGATACCATATAATAAGCATATAATAAGCAGTAGAAATATATAAACATGTCATCCTTTAATACCTTCACTACCTAGCATGTTCTTATCGGGTCATGTCTATAGTCATATCCAGTTTATATAATAAATACTGTTGTCTAGTGATGACGTGATAGAAGTGAACATGCTAGTGGTAACGTGATGGAAGTGAACCTGCAGATGAGCATATGCAATGTAGCCATAATACAGTGTTGTGCATAGACAGTAATGATGTCTGCAAGGTATACAGAAAACAGAATATATGCAATACTGGGTATACATATACATGAATAATATGCCACCATAGAAAGTGGAACATGTACCAGGTAAAGTAACAAAGTATACAATTAACATGATAGCGGATAAATGATCAGGAACAGTAACAAGTACATCTAAACAATAGAATACATGTATCAGGCAAGTCATGTTATTTATCCAATAGCAGCAATCAGTACCGCCTGCTATTTTAATCACTCTCTTCCAGTGTCCCATACCACTGGCAGTTCATACTGGAGCCCGCACTCCAGTCGAACCCATCCGGACATGGCCTACGGGTACCATTATCCAAACGAGAGAGTGACCAAATAACAAGTGTTCCCGACGTCACTATTGTGTATACTGTTTTCTTATGTTAATTGGAAACCCATGGTCGAGGAGCTCTAGTCAGGTGGGTGTATCCCGTGCATACCCGGGACAACGGCCTTATCAGACCCCTGGCTGCTGAGACCAAGACCAGCCCGCTAAGGCTGTAACATGTAACGGGAATCTCAATGAGCTAAAACAATAACGGAAAACGGGAGCTCATGAGTAACAGACGGTAGCCAGCACTACCCCGTCCCCTGCAGTGGGACAAACAATGGATCCAGACATCCACCCGACAAGATCTAGTCAACCGTCAAGTCTCCCCCATACCCAAGTTATCTTTCTGATATTGCATTTACCATACACAACGTAACAAGAACAAATACAGTACATGATACAGGTAACATGATAACAGGACCTGAGCTCTGTTGATAGCATAAAACAATATAACGGGAAACGGGAACAATAGATGTGGGATTCCACATATCGCATATCAACAGCTCATGTATCCAGTAACGGGAATAACAATATCAGTAACGGGAAACAATCATATAACAAGAATACGGGAATAACATGGAACAATAATACATGTAATATGAACGGGGATCCATATGACAAGAATAGAGAACCATACATGCATGTGTAATAGGGATATGTAAACATGACATACATGTGTAACAGTGATATGTAAACATGACATAACTGTGTACCGAGCATCCATGTAATGAATGTAACAATAATATGAAATGCGGTAGTCCGTGCATGGGTATATCCGTGTACCAGTGGAACATTTACGTGTAGCAATGATCCGTGTCATATCTCTGTGCTAGTACATGTCATAACGGTGATCAGTGTATAATGTACTACCATGTCTAGTGAACTACAGTGTCCGTGTAACGATGATACCAGTGCATGCAATACCGGTGTCTTGCATTCATATCTAGTGACAGTGTCGTGTCATCGAATACCGTGGATCAGTATACATGTGATGATAGTTATCCAACTGTGATCCAATACATGACATAATTGTATCCAAGAATATGTTGAAATAGTGGCCCGAGTGTCAGTAGCTGAGCAGATATGATGACGATGTCCGAGTTGTCTATGTCAGTATATTATCTGTTATTCCTATGACAATGAGGTTCCAATAATTACAAGTTAATAATTACTAGTTACCGTCTTTTATCCATAATCAAGATCTAACAATCAATGTTACTAAACATGGTAAAATATAATTTATAAAATAAAAATACTCACAAACTAGGCATGGGAAGGTAGCTTTCTTTCCCACGATCGCAACGGATCCAGAACCGTCCAAATCGGAGTCCGGATGCTCCCGATATCGCCCGAATACTAAATCATAACAAAAAGAGTTAAATCTGTAAATAAAAATAATTCAAATGCAATTAATAAAATGTCACAGGGGTTTTTCTGTAAGTTTACCTTTATTGGGTTTCGGATGCGGGTTCGGGCTGTTAACGGGTGGGTTTAGATCCAAACCCAAATTAACTTATAGGAAAACGGGTTAACGGGTTTGGGGGTTTATTGGGTTTACTATTGACCCAAGATTATTGGGTTTGGGTTCTAACCAAACCCAATCAAAGAAACCCATAGCAGCAGCAGCTTGCTGCTGCTGCCCCTGCACGGGCCAGCCGGCCAGCCCAGCTGGCCGGCGGCGCTGGCGGCCGCCGGCGGCGGTTCAGCCCGGCCAAAAGAGAGGGGGTGAGGGGGAGAGAGAGAGAGAGAGAAAAGAAAAGAAAAGAGAAGAAGAAGAAGAAGAAAAGGAGGAGGACAGTGGTGTGGGGGGCGCAGCCTGGGGGTTACGGCCGGCGCCGGCCGGCCGGCGGCCTGGCCGCTGGCGACAATTCGAGCCTCTCCCCTTGGGGCTGCACAGAGAGAGGGAGAGAGTGGGGGAAGGAGAGAGAGAAGAGAAAGAGAAAGGGTTTAAGAGAGAGAGAGAGAGAGAGAGAGAGATTTTTAGAAAGAGAGAGAGAGGAGAAATTGAGAGAGAGAGAGAATGAGAATGGGGGAGAATTTTAAGGGAGAGAGAGAGAAGGCGGTGGCAATGGCGGTGAAGGAGGCTTCCAGAGAAAGAAAGAAGGGGAAAGAAAAGAAAAAGAAAAGAAAAAGAAAAGAAAAGGATTTTAATTTATTAAAATAATATTATTTAATTTGGCTCAAAAGTCGACTAGCTCCGAACGGTGCCCAAAAAATTAAAAAAAATAGAGAATATTATCCTGAAACGGAATATGAAAACGATTTATAGAAATTCTATCTGGTTTGCAAATTAAAAATCCTGGAAGATGTCGCCGGTACTGGGCGACACTGGTTTGGCCGGATTTTCGATAAATTCAGAAAAATCCTCAAAAATACCCTAACGTAGATAACACGATTCTAAGGCACATGGTGAAAGCAGATCCTCAAAATACAACTCCGTTTATGAAATAAAAATCGTAGAGTCGGTTATCGGTATCGGTTGACACCGACTACAGAGTTTTTCTAAAATAATCCAGAAAAATTCCAGAAATTCCTGAAAAATCTAAAATATTAGAAAATAATTTTTGAAACTGAAATCAGCTCAATCGGACTACTACGGAGGTCAAATCAATTTTGTACGTCGTATTGCGTACTGATATTGTGATACGTATACCAGGGAGCAGGGGTTACATTTCTCCCCACCTTACAAAAAATTTCGTCCTCGAAATTTCACATCAGGTGTGAGAACAATAATTCCAACCCCAAAGCTGAAATGTTACGGGTCCACGACACTTCCGCTGCGCACTCTGATATCTATAAGGAACTCGAGGTGGAGAATTAGTGTAGTGGATTAACGATAACGGATTGGAAGCAACATGATGAAGAGAAAGCGAGAAGAAAATCAGATATTCTGATTGACAACTGTAATTCAGTACTCGAAAGAGTCAAGGAATGAATTGTCAATAACATGGTATTCTTGTACGCATCGCTGGAATCCCCCAAATTCTGATACAGATGAGTTTTAATCTGAATCTGATTGTACTGTTGGTAAGAGCCAGAGCATTGATCTAGGTGGTTACCCACACCAGAGGTGAACCTAGGCTCTGATACCACTATGTAACGCCCCGATCCCAAGGATACGGAGACGGTATGGCGACGTACATACGCGAGGTGAAAACACCCTCACGCGTACGTTAAGCCTCAGTACAGGACATAATTTTCATATACACAAGGGTTCCAACAGGAAATAAGTACAAGAATACCTGTAGAAAGAGGTTAGTGATCATAACAGATAGAACAACAGGGATAAATAAGATAACAGCAATAAATCATAAAGATACCTATGAATAGTCTCGATGAGGAATCTCCTATGTAACTCCAAGGCACTATCTGATAATACGGTGACTCGGATCTCCAACCTGGGCACGCAAACCAGGGTCGTCAAAAGCGACCTAGTGAGTGGTAAAATGAAGGAGGCAGTAATATATACTATAGTAATACAAGCACGATCTAACATATAATACATGATGTTGTATTAGTGATACCATATAATAAGCATATAATAAGCAGTAGAAATATATAAACATGTCATCCTTTAATACATTCACTACCTAGCATGTTCTTATCGGGTCATGTCTATAGTCATATTCAGTTTATATAATAAATACTGTTGTCTAGTGATGACGTGATAGAAATGAACATGCTAGTGGTGACGTGATGGAAGTGAACCTGCAGATGAGCATATGCAATATAGCCATAATACAGTGTTGTGCATAGACAGTAATGATGTCTGCAAGGTATACAGAAAACAGAATATATGCAATGCTGGGTATACATATACATGAATAATATGCCACCACAGAAAGTGGAACATGTACCAGGTAAAGTAACAAAGTATACAATTAACATGATAGCGGATAAATGATCAGGAACAGTAACAAGTACATCTAAACAATAGAATACATGTATCAGGTAAGTCATGTTATTTATCCAATAGCAGCAATCAGTACCGCCTGCTATTTTAATCACTCTCTTCCAGTGTCCCATACCACTGGCAGTTCATACTGGAGCCCGCACTCCAGTCGAACCCATCCGGACATGGCCTACGGGTACCATTATCCAAACGAGAGAGTGACCAAATAACAAGTGTTCCCGACGTCACTATTGTGTATACTGTTTTCTTATGTTAATTGGAAACCCATGGTCGAGGAGCTCTAGTCAGGTGGGTGTATCCCGTGCATACCCGGGACAACGGCCTTATCAGACCCCTGGCTGCTGAGACCAGGACCAGCCCGCTAAGGCTGTAACATGTAACGGGAATCTCAATGAGCTAAAATAATAATGGGAAACGGGAGCTCATGAGTAACAGACGGTAGCCAGCACTACCCCGTCCCCTGCAGTGGGACAAACAATGGATCCAGACATCCACCCAACAAGATCTAGTCAACCGTCAAGTCTCCCCCATACCCAAGTTATCTTTCTGATATTGCATTTACCATACACAACGTAACAAGAACAAATACAGTACATGATACAGGTAACATGTTAACAGGACCTGAGCTTTGTTGATAGCATAAAACAATATAACGGGAAACGAGAACAATAGATGTGGGATTCCACATATCGCATATCAACAGCTCATGTATCCAGTAACGGGAATAACAATATCAGTAATGGGAAACAATCATAAAACAAGAATACGGGAATAACATGGAACAATAATACATGTAATATGAACGGGGATCCATATGACAAGAATAGAGAAACCATACATGCATGTGTAACAGGGATATGTAAACATGACATACATGTGTAACAGTGATATGTAAACATGACATAACTGTGTACCGAGCATCCATGTAATGAATGTAACAATAATATGAAATGCGGTAGTCCGTGCATGGGTATATCCGTGTACCAGTGGAACATCTACGTGTAGCAATGATCCGTGTCATATCTCTGTGCTAGTACATGTCATAACGGTGATCAGTGTATAATGTACTACCATGTCTAGTGAACTACAGTGTCCGTGTAACGATGATACCAGTGCATGCAATACCTGTGTCTTGCATTCATATCTAGTGACAGTGTCGTGTCATTGAATACCGTGGATCAGTATACATGTGACGATAGTTATTCAACTGTGATCCAATACATGACATAATAGTATCCAAGAATATGTTGAAATAGTGGCCCGAGTGTCAGTAGCTGAGCAGATATGATGACGGTGTCCGAGTTGTCTATGTCAGTATATTATCTGTTATTCCTATGACAATGAGGTTCCAATAATTACAAGTTAATAATTACTAGTTACCGTCTTTTATCCATAATCAAGATCTAGCAATCAATGTTACTAAATATGGTAAAATATAATTTATAAAAGAAAAACACTCACAAACTAGGCATGAGAAGGTAGCACTCTTCCCCACGATCGCAACGGATCCAGAACCGTCCAAATCGGAGTCCGGATGCTCCCGATATCGCCCGAATACTAAATCATAATAAAAAGAGTTAAATCTGTAAATAAAAATAATTCAAATGCAATTAATAAAATGTCACAGGGGTTTTTCTGCAAGTTTACCTTTATTGGGTTTCGGATGCGGGTTCGGGCTGTTAACGGGTCGGGTTTAGATCCAAACCCAAACCCAATTAACTTATAGGAAAACGGGTTAACGGGTTTGGGGGTTTATTGGGTTTACTATTGACCCAAGATTATTGGGTTTGGGTTCTAACCAAACCCAATCAAAGAAACCCATAGCAGCAGCAGCAGCAGCTTGCTGCTGCTGCCCCTGCACGGGCCAGCCGGCCAGCCCAGCTGGCCGGCGGCGCTGGCGACCGCCGGCGGCGGTTCAGCCCGGCCAAAAGAGAGGGGGTGAGGGAGAGAGAGAGAGAGAGGGAAAAGGAGAGAGAGAAAAGAAAAGAAAAGAGGAAGAAGAGAAGAAAAGGAGGAGGACAGTGGTGTGGGGGGCGCGGCCTGGGGGTTGCGGCCGGCAGCGGCGGCCGGCGGCCTGGCCGCTGGCGACAATTCGAGCCTCTCCCCTTGGGCTGCACAGAGAGAGGGAGAGAGTGGGGGAAGGAGAGAGAGAAGAGAAAGAGAAAAGGGTTTAAGAGAGAGAGAGAGATTTTTAGAAAGAGAGAGAGGAGAAATTGAGAGAGAGAATGAGAAGGGGGAGATTTTTAAGTGAGAGAGAGAGAAGGCGGTGGCAATGGCGGTGAAGGAGGCTTCCAGAGAAAGAAAGAAGGGGAAAGAAAAGAAAAAGAAAAGAAAAGGATTTTAATTTATTAAAATAATATTATTTAATTCGGCTCAAAAGTCGACTAGCTCCGAACGGTGTCCAAAAATTACAGAAAATAGAGAATATTATACTGAAACGGAATATGAAAACGGTTTGCAGAAATTCTATCTAGTTTGCAAATTAAAAATCCTGGAAGATGTCGCCGGTACCGGGCGACACCGGTTTGGCCGGATTTTCGATAAATTCAGAAAAATCCTCAAAAATACCCTAACGTAGATAACACGATTCTAAGGCATATGGTGAAAGCGGATCCTCAAAATACAACTCCATTTGTGAAATAAAAATCGTAGAGTCGGTTATCGGTATCGGTCGACACCGACTACAGAGATTTTCTAAAATAATCCAGAAAAATTCCAGAAATTCCTGAAAAATCTAAAATATTAGAAAATGATTTTTGAAACTGAAATCAGCTCAATCGGACTACTACGGAGGTCAAATCAATTTTGTACGTCGTATCGCGTACTGATACTGTGATACGTATACCAGGGAGCAGGGGGTTACAATAGGTGATATGACTAATCTAGAAACTAAATGCGGAAGCTAAAACAAATTGCAACTACACTTAATATAACCAACGAGTGTAATCGAATTCCCCGTGAAGGGCTCTGGACTAACTCCTCTTGATTCCCCTAGATAAGGGTTGAGGTGCTATATAAAGCTCTCGTGGTTAAGTACAAGTGAGGCACACACACACACAAACAAGCCAAGCATATAAGGATGATAAGCAATATGAAATAATGCAAGGCACAATACAAGCAATATGAATGATATGAAAGATGCAATGCTCAACACAAATAAAGGAGAGAGAGTTAGAGTCAATGGATCAAACGCAAAGACAAAGATGTGTTTCGAGGTTCGAGCCCCTAGCTTTACGTCCCCGCCTTCACCGAGAAGGATTTCCAATCCACTAACTTGTCCACCGAGGACTCCCACCGAGGGAACCTCCACCGAGGAGGATTTGTACAACAAGGGAGTACCGAACTCCTCTCTCAAATACCACCTCACAACCGAGGGGTAGGCCCGTAGCCAAACAATCACAAATCACCTCTACCGAAGAGGGATACAAACACCAACTCCACCTCTCACTAGAGAGAGCAAACACCAATCTCAACCTCTACCAAAGAGGGAGCAAACAACAACCCAAAGAGGGATACAAGAAATCAAGGGGTTTACAACAAGTGGTATATCTCAACCACAAACCACTTTCCTTTTTCCCACAAAAAATGATCCTAATAGAATAGGATAGAAGATAGCTCAAGTGTGAAAAATAAAGTGTTTTGATCAAAGAAATTCTCTTGGGAAAATACCAAAATAGATATAGAAATTTTAGATCAAAACTAATTCCCAAAACCCTAATTTCTTTGAAATAGACAAAACACTTAAAACAAATAAGATTGATCTTTTTGCTCTTTAAACACTTTTGAAAACTTGTTTCAAACACCAAGAAAGGAGAGAAATTTTAGCTCTTAAAATCTTGGCCAAAATCCCAAAGGAATGGGGTTTATATAGGCCCAATACAAACTAGCCGTTAGGCTGAATTCTCAGCCTGAGACGGCTGGCGGTCGACCGCCCGGTCGACCGCCAACGGTCATAAATATGACCGTTGGAGGAACCCGGTCGACCGCCCGTCGACCGCCCAAAAACAGAGAGCACTGCTCTCTGGTCCGGTCGACCGACCGGTCGACCGGTCCAATGGCTGGCCAGACGTGCACAGACCTGTGCACGTCGGTCGACCGGCCCGGTCAACCGCCAGGGCCTGGCAGCCACTATTCTGGGTCAGAAAAATATGTTAAAAAATATTCTAATAAATCCAATAAATCTTCTAAAAATCCATAAAAATAGTTTTATCATTTTACATGGATAAACAAACATGTGATAAATATTTCAAGACAAGTATCAAACATTTTGAAACATTTTTGTGTCTTGCAAATATTATCAAAAACCAAAAACTGTATTTTGTCAAACTTGGATTTTTCAATAGGAAATCTGATTTTTCCTAAAACTCATAGAAATACAAAAACATGATATTTGAACATCATTAGGCATGTTGCATATGGACATAGGTCCAATATACATGAAACAAATATATCATAGTTTTTGTCTTTAATTCCAAAAATATGTTTTGTTAAAAATACCAAAACATAAAACACATGAATAGGTATGTCAAACTAAGTTTGTATAGGAAGTTAAAGCATGTATGTATATAGAATACATCTAATATACATAAAAACAAAGTAAACTTGTTTTGATCTACTATTCATGAAAACCAATTCAAAAACATAAAACTTGTGTGTGTTGTGAACTTGAGCATATCAACTATTCTTACCTTTACAAATGGATCTGAAACACAAACTAAATTAGGATACCTAAGTCTTCTTGACGATCTTCCATCTTCAAATCGACTCGATCCAAAACGTGATCCACGAGCGAGGCTATGTATGATCTTGATGTTCGGGCTCTGGAATCACCATGTGAAAGCTTCCAAACTCCTTTGTTGAAGCTATCACCAACTAATTCTTGGTTAATGATCTGAAACTTAAACAACTCAAGATTATTAGTAAACATAACTACATGAGTTAATCATCATCAAACTAGAGAGGAAGGCCTCCGGGCCAACAACTTGCTCTACGTCCCCGCCTTCAACACTTGAAGGATTTTCACTATAAACCGATCCCACCGGATCACTCGGTGCCGCAACACCTACAAGGAGTTCCCACTAAAACTCTTGGACTCTCTAGTCCCTTCACTCGTTCCCGCAAGAACAAACACACCGCAAGCCCACTAGCTCGCCGAGGCTGCACCTCTACAAAGAGCTCTCACTAGAACTTGAAACACCCGCGAACACACAAGTCCACCTCCTCAAAGTAAAGATGTAAACTTTGGTGATCTAAACACTTTGATCACCTACAAACACTCTCACAATAACACTCCTATAAGATAGATATATCAATGGATAGCTCAAGTGTATGTGAGAAAAACTAGGATGGAAGTTGTGGTGAAAAACTCAAGAATCACTTTTGAAACGACTCTTGATAAACTTCCCTTTGAATTGGAAATATTTGCACTCAAACTAGTGGAAAAAACTTCTGAAATATATGGAAAAAACTAGGTTTAAAACTCTCCAAAAATCTTAATAAACAAATCTAGACACAAGTCTTCTCTTGAAGTCTTCACTTGAAGTCTTCTTCTCCTTCTTGACTTGGTCCAAACATGATCCAACGAGCTAGACTCCTCTTGAGTACTTGACGTGGTCTTGATGCACAAGCTCTTGAATTAAACCGTGCTAGCTCCAAAACTTGACTTTAAATCCTTTGTTGAAGCTAAACACCAACTAAGATCTTGATCATAAATCTGAGACTAATTAAATACAAGATCATTAGTACTATAACTATATGAGTTGATCATCATCAAAACTAGAGTGATGGGCCTTTGGGCCAACATTATACCTTTTGAGCTTTGGCATTGTAGGGCACCTTTCTACCATTACCTATAAATGTGGGGTGCCTTGCAAAGATAGTGGCACCACTACCTAAAAAGACTAAGTTAGGAGCAAAGACAATGAACTGTGTTTTCATAAGCTGTGCCTTAAATAGCAGTGCATATAGATTTCTGGTACACAAATCAGAAATATCCGATATTCATGCATGTTGGCCCAAGATTACAATCACCGGTTTATAGTTTTGATGATAACAAAACATATGTGATTATTTAGTACTAATCAAGTTCAAGTGTTTAAATATATTTCAGGTTTCTAAAGGATTCAAGGAGTTTTTTCCTTCTAAAAGAAGGTGTTGAAGACTAAAAGATATTCAAGTACGGGATTTAAGCTCAAAACACTCGACGTAGTTAATGAGAAGCCCGCTTGAAGATCTTATAGTCACCTAAAACCTTGTAAGATATTAGTTTATTAAAGTGTAGAATATAGTTGTGATGCTCAAGAAGTTACACACACAAAAACACACGATTTCAAAAATACAAGTTTTGATAGTATTGGTATATAGCATTTTTGGTTTTGACACATGTCTAATAATTTTTCCAAAATTTTATATTAAGTTTAGAATATGTATTTCATCACCTATACATTACTATTTTATTTATAAATCAATACCAAATATCTTGAAAAATATTTGAAACTCAAATTTTTCATTAAAATTTGGTTCAGGCTAAGTCGGTCGACCGTACGGTCGATCGGTGCCTATGGCAGGCCAAAACGATCGACCGTCCAGTCAACTGGGTTTTTGACCAAAATGTTCGATTGACTGAAAGACCCTCACTCTCGGTTTGGATCGACCGCCCGGGGCGGTCGACTGACCTTTTGTTTTTCCCTTTTGATCTGCAGGGCGGTTGACCAGGCCGGTAGACCGGAGCCAACAACTCTTTTCTGGATGAGCTGGCGGTCGACCAGCCGGTCGACCGATAGGCTGCCAGATGTCCATAACGGCTAGTTTTTTGATCTGTTTTGTTTTTAGTGAATTCTAATGGGCATTTTTTATTTTTATGTGTCTAAACACACCCCAAATGACTTGGTATGATTT
The DNA here is from genome assembly GCA_038442645.1 of Agave tequilana. Lineage (NCBI taxonomy): Eukaryota > Viridiplantae > Streptophyta > Magnoliopsida > Asparagales > Asparagaceae > Agave > Agave tequilana. The sequence continues at coordinate 20,864 of JAVJIF010034833.1, read as the reverse complement.
AAAATGATATTTATCTATTGCCTATATATTTGGGTCATTGGTTTTTGTTTTGATACAAGAAGTCAACACAAGTTTACATTTTTTCAAGTTTGTTTCAAAAGATAAAAGTCTTTCTAGCTTTCAATCTTCAAGTTCATTCTTTCCAAAGCTATTTTCAGTTGATTTTAAAACTCTTCTATTCTTTCTAATTGAATTTCATCTCTCACTTAACTTCTTGAGCTGCACTTCATATTCTACTCTATAGGAAGTTGTAAACGAAAGTGTTTGTGATCTTGTTGGATCACCAAGAGCTTTGTAACCTCAATTGGCTTTGTGCTACCTCTTGTGTAGAGGGTTGAGTAGTAGAGTTGTGTACTCAGGTCTTATGTAGACCAAATTATAATTCTGTTGTGTAAGGTTCCTTTGTGGAAGATCCCTTAGTGGATAGTGAAATCCTTCATTGTGGTGAAGGCGGGGACGTAGAGCAGTGGCTCGAACCTCAGAACAATTCCTTTGTGTTTGCGTTTGCTTTTGTCTTGCTCTCTATTTCTTTTACTTTTCATACTTGTGTGGTTGTTCATCTTGCTTAATTTCATTACTTGCATCTCATCTATCACTTTCATTATTGGTCTATACTCATCTCAATAAGGAGGCAATTTAGCACCTCAACTCATTATCTAGAGGAATAAAAAAGGATAAGTTCTAGAGCCCTTCACGAGAAATTCGGCTTCAATTCTTATTTTGAGTAACTGTTAGCATAAATCATCATAAGTTTTAAAATTGCATTTGATTAGCAAAACACCTATTCACCCCCCTCTAGGTGTATTTGTAAGGACTCGGGGCACCATCCCCAAAGATAGCCTTCTAAGTGGAGTAGCCCGAATCCTTATATACCCAAGACCATCCCCATGTCTAGCCGATGTGGGACTATTTGTTCGACCCAAATCCCAACAATCCTCCTCTCGAACAAAGAGTCTCCCTGTAAGATCATCTTCACACCTGGAAGACATATGCTCTACGAGATTTCCTTTACTGTGTTTTAGCACACGCCTTACGTGAAGTACAAGTTGTAGCTTATTACTCCTCTTTACTGTATTTACAGGCACGTCTTACGTGAAGCAGGACTCTGCTATCAATCTCAAGAGCTCAACTAGCTTTATAGGGACTTTACTACGCCTTTTGCAACCTGGGGGATCGAATATCACCACCCAGACACACGACTAAGTTCGGGGCAAGGCTCTGATACCACTTGTAAAGACTCAGGGCACCATCCTAAAAGACTAGCTTTCTAAGTGGGGAGTATCCCAAATCCTTATATACCCAAGACCATCCCCATGTCTAGCCGATGTGGGACTATTTGTTTGACCCAATCCTAACACACGTTTGGATCAAGTTTACTTGGAGAAGAAGATTTTCAAGGGAAGACTTGTGTCTAGTGTTTGTATGTGTTAAGGATTTTTTTTTTAGATAAGCTGTAAAGGATATATTAGTTGTGGATTGCTCAAGCTTACACACACACACACAAAAAATTTGGTTTTCAAAAAATAAGGTTTTTGCTTTAAGCTTTAAATTCTATGCCTCAAAAATAGTTCACATGTTTGTAATATGTGTTGATTTTTGATCATGCATATTTTTACTTCAAAGTATTTCAATGAACTTATTTTTATGGATTTTATGGAATTTAAGATGTATTTTAAAAAGGTGTTAAAACTGTTTTTGGGCTGCTTACGGTCGACCGAAGGCTGAGCCGGTCGACCGAGCGATCGACCGACGTGCACAAGACGTGCACAAGCCCATGTGACTTGAGCTCGATCAATCAACTAGTTGACCACAGTAGAGATCGGCCGACCGACTGAGTTTGTAGAGCTCTCGGGTTTGCTCGGCCGACCGGGCGGACGACCATTCTGCTGATTTGCTCGACACCCTTATAGTTTTCTGGTCATAACTTTTATAATTATATTCAATCAATATAATTTAAATTGTATTTCAAAGATAACGTTCAAGGCTACATTTCTTATTCAATAGTAATATTCTGATTCAAATATTTAAGATGTCAAATATTGAGTTGAAATTTGTTCTTGTTCTGAAAATAATTTACAGTTTCTAATTTGACATCTTTCAGTATTTTGTTCATAACTTTCTACACCAAAATGATATTGATTTGATTTAATTTGCATCAGAAATAAAACTGAAAGATTTACAAATTCTTCCTATATACTTATTTTCAAAACTCTAACGTTTTAAGCTTCAAAACTGTGCTCAAAGTTGACCTATTGCACAGTCTGGGTCTGTGGTCGGTCGACTGCCCGGTCGACCGTAAGACTCCAGCGGTCAGATTTTTTTACCGTTAGTCGGTCGATCGGCCAATCGACCGATAAGCCATTTCTGGATGTTTTTGAACCATAACAGCTAGTTTTTGTTGGCCTATAAGTATGGGATTTTGGGTGAGTTTTACATAAGTTTTTTAAGAGCTTATTTTCCCATCTTCAATAGAGTTTTCCCAACAAGTTTTTAGAACTTCATTGCCATATCAAAAGAGACTTTATCAATAGTGATTCTCTTGAGTTTTCAAAAGTTTTTCTTTAAGTTTTTCACCTCCACATCTATCTTGTTTCTCACATAAGCTTGAGCTATCCATTGCTGTATCCATCCTCTATAGGATCCTTATTTGTGAGAGTATTTGTTTGTGATCAAGAGAAGTGATCACCAAGTGTTCCATCTTTGTATTTGGAGTTGTAGAGGTTGGGGCGTCGGCGAGCTTGCGGGGTTGCTTGTGTTGTTCTTGCAGGAACAAGTGAGGGACTTTCAGGTCCAAGAGTTCTTGAGGGAGCTTGTTGTAGATGTTTGCGGCATCGATTAATCTTGCGGGATCGTTATATTGAAAATCCTTCATAGTGGTGAAGGCGGGGACGTAGAGTAAGTGTACTCGAACTTCTAAACAAATCTCCTGTGTTTGCGATTGCTTATCTCTCTTTCACTTGTGTTTATATATCTTACATGCTTTTATTGTTAACATCCTTATATACTTGATATGCTTGTGCTTAATTGAATATATGCTTGGGATTGTTTGTCACACTTGCATTCAACTAAGAGAGTAATAGTGGCACCTCAACTCTTAATCTAGAGGAATCTTGAGGAGATAGTCCAGAGCCATTCACCAGAAATTCGGCTACACTCTTTGGTTATACTTGGTGTATGTAGCATAATAGTGTTAGTTTGCATAACTAGTTTTAATTCCGCATTTATTTTGCATTAGATTAGCTAGTCACCTATTCACTCCCTCTAGGTGACTTACAATTGGTATCAGAGCTTGGTGCTCTTGATTTGGGTCAACAACCTTGAGTTAAAGATTCTTATTTTAGCTAATCACTATATTTGAACACACACTCTTGGATTTCATGTCAACTATCTTGTTTGACATTCTTGACCTCTAAAATTAGAAAGTTAAGATGTCTATGTACCTTAAAGTCTTAGGTATTCATGTTTATCTTGCCACCATTAAGGATTCATATTTTTTTAATGACAAGCATCTTGAGGCTAATGTAAAAGTCATCCATGCTCTTAAACTAACCCTAAATGATGATTATTTATCTAGGCTTTCTAACATTGAGTCAATTTTTGTAGTATGGAACACTCTTTACTCTCTTGGGGAACAAACTCCAAATGAAAAAGAGAGTGACTCGGATGATAGAAGTGATGCTTCCAACTTGTGCTACATGGTCCAAGGGGATGACCCCCTTGAGGTAAATTCCGAATTCGAGGTTGATGAAGATGTTGACATGCCATATGATGAACTTGCTATATTTTGTCAATAACTTCTTAAAAATATGAATTGTTAAAAATGGAAAACAAGAGTTTGAAAAATGAAAATGATTTGGTTTTAAAAGAAAAAGATTCTTTTAAAAATAAATTTGAAAAGGTTTCAAAAGAAAATGAATCTTTAAAAAAGGAGAATGTTTCCTTGACTTCAAAATTAAATGAAATTTGTGAAGGAAACTATTCATTGAAAAATAAAATTATTTTGGTAGAAAAATAAAAGAAATTGCTTTAAATGAAAATAAATCTTTGCAAAAGAAAATTGTTTTACAAGAAAAAAATATTTCTAAAAAGAAAAAGAATTTTGTTTCTAATGCACATGTCTCTTCTTCTAAAATTGAAAATGATATATGCATTTTTATAAAGAACGTAGATTGTTTGGGCTCCACTTTGAGTCAATGTGCATTTAAATACAATAAATTTGAATCTATGTTTCGTAAGAAATAAGTTTCACATGTTCACGCATATACCCCACCGCATACATCTCATGCACACCATGCTCATACACATCGTAACTATATGTATGCAAGAGTGTGCAATTGTACACATTGCGACCGCAAAAGCCGTTTAGCAAAATTTTATTTTGATAGAATAAATCATTTAAATTTTGCTAATAAAAGTGTTTGGGTTCTAATTGTTTCTAGCCCTCATGGACCCAAAGAAGATATGGGTACAAAAATCTCTTCTTGTGTTTGATGTAGGTGTGAGCTCTCACAAGACGTGAGAGGTTTGGTGCCTTGGTGGAGGATGCATATGGAGGTTGAAGAACACACCAAATTGATGCATCACTATCAAGGAAGCATGGTGGGAGGACCACCTTGTTTTGAAGAAATGGATTGGCTACATCGGTTTGGTAACCATTTCATCCTCCTCTTTTAAATTTTTTTTTATGCTAGTATAGTAACCTAGACTCAATTATATTTGTTATGTGCTTAATGTTGAGTTGATTGGTTGTTAACTATGCATGTATTTTTGAAAAACTTTTAAATGGATTTAGATGTTTATTTCTTTTAGATTGATTTATGTTTTTGTATGATTTAGTTAAAGCATATATTGATTTAAATGACTATATCATGTTCATATGCATATTCTATTAAAATTTGTGTTATACATGTACAATTTTTGAGATACATGCTTTACATGCTCCATTCCTTTTATGTACTCAATTATTTATTTAATTGTACATTGTATGTCCTACTTTTGATGATTCTTGCATAACTATATGATATATCATGTTTATGAAAAGAATTTTCATATGAGTTTTTATTTTAAGCTTTATTGATTATCTTTATGAATATATTATTTACATGATTCCTGCACACTCACATCTTTTTGTTTACTCGTGATTTTATTTTCATGAGCTTTACTTGAATTTTATAAATCTTGAGTGTCAATTTTTATGTAATGCACATGTTACATGAGATATATATGATTTGGTTTCATATTTGAAGGATCTTTAATTAGTTTTTCAAAAAATACTTTAAACTAGTTATTTATTCTTCACCCGATAGTGATTTTTCAAACTATGATAAAATTATTTTCAAAATCTTATTTTTAAAAACTCCTACCTTCGAAGGGTGGTAGGTTAGGTGACAATGTCTTGTGTGTCTTATTGAACATATTTTTATCATGTGCATGATAAGGGTGGATAGATATGAGTTATACATGATTTCAATGTTATTTCACATTTTTGTATACTCATACCTTGTTTTCATATATGTATGCTTCAAATTTCAAGTAGTATTTTCATACATACATATATATGATTTTGATTGTGCTTGTTTTACAATGTCTTTACACATTTTTAAAGCACAAATTATGTTTAAACTAAGTTTGATTTAATTCTAAATGTTATTTGGTATCTTTACAAGCTTATGTATTGATTTCAATTGGTATTTTTTTGTATTAAATTGTATTTCATATTTCATCTTCAATTGGTTTCAAAATCTACTATTGATATCTTTAAAAAAATTTATTTATCTACAAGTGGTACCAACATTTATTTTGTCAAGTACAATTTGATTTCATTGGTATCATAATTCATTTTGTTGACTTCAAGAAATTTTAAAATTTATTTTAAAAGTGATTTCAAAATTTTTCAAAATTTATTTGATATATATTGCCTATATGTAAGGGAAGCTTAACATCTCCTCTATATATAAATTCATGTTGAGTGTATTTTACATATTGAGGAGCTTGACCTCTCTTTTTTATGTGATACACGTGTGTAGGGGAGCTTAACATCTCCGTTTATACATTGTATATTATGCTTATGTGGATTAGGGTTTCATCCTTCTCCATGCAATGCATGTATGCAGGGGGAGCTAACTTAACGTCTCTCCTCTTCATAAATGTATATTGCATATACATTTATATTGTTTGTTTATCTTTACCTTTTTGTTGATAAATGACAAAAAGAGAGAAGAATTTAGAGAGTTTATATATGCATGTTTGATATTTGTTATTTATGCATATATGTTTGTTTTATTTATGAGCTTTTATTGAATATTCTTATTGTTTTTGCTATGCATGAGTTAAGAGGGAGCTTCTATGAAGCTTATCTTTAATCCATGCATATATAACTCCATAAGTTTTGTCATCATCAAAAAAGGGAGATTGTTGGTGTAACACCCAGGTTATTAAAATCCCGATTAATATTTAATTTTTGATTAAAGCGTCATACAGATTTTCAGAGGTGGTGACTGAATTAAATTTGTATGATTAAGATTTTTTGTAAAAAAAAATTTTGTGGGAAAATTTTGAAGTGAAATGATGTTAGATAATTATGAATACATGTATATTGATAACTGTGTATGTGTACATGGAGGTGGATATGTATGTGTATAATGGTATTTTATAAAATTATAATAATAAATAATAATACATCAAACAAGTGGAAATAAAGATTTTTTTTAGTTCTTTAATCAATGGTGGAGATGAGATCTTGGAATTTGAGAAGTGAAGTGGAGGGTGAAAATTTTATTGAAATTGAGAATGGGTGAGGTGGCAAGCATATAGAATTTTTGGGAATATATTATAAAAGTAAAAAGAAAACGCTCATCTCCTTCTCTCTTCTCATTCTTCCCCTTTTTATTTTCTCCAATCTTTCTCCCCCTCTTTGGCGGACGGCAACAACTAGACCCCCACCCAAATCAATCTCTCCCTCTCTCAAATTCTCCCCCTCTCTCTCTCTTCCCTTATCCCTCTCTTCCCCACTCTTGGGCTGGGCACGGCAACAGCAGCCGCAGCCACTGCGGCTGCTGCGGCCAATTAGGGCGAGGCGCGCGGCGGGCGCGGCGGAGCACTGCGGCGCCAGGGCACGAGAGCAATCTCAACCTATGGGTGTTAGCTCAAACTGAGGTGAGGGAGTTTTTCTTCAGTCCAATCAAATTTCTTTTGCGAAATTTCATGAATTCAATCAAGTTTGTTGCTTCAAAATTCTTTTGATATTGGTGACATCAACATCTATTTTGAGGTGAGGATGAAGTCTCTCATGATCTTTAATTCAATTATCTCTTATTAATTATTTATTCTGAGATTTAACCTTTGTTGGATTGTTAATTCAATTCTATTAATAAATAACTATATAAGCTTATGATAGTTGTTTCTGAACCGATTACATGAGGACATATCCATTTTAAAACCTGAAATACTTGAGTTAAACCCTTTTAATGACTTAAGGTAAGATCCTTTGACTCATTATGGGATGACAAGCGAGCATGTGTCCAGTATCAACAACATTGTTGTTTTTGGATATCTCTTGTTTTAGAATATTGGGAGTTTCAATTTCTATAGAATTCTTTTATGTTCTTTCTTACAGGCAATGACTACTATTAGTTGGAAATCTTTCTTATGACTTGATACTTAATAATAATATGCATAGTCTGAAATTGGTGTTGTGTGTCTAACAGAATTTACGCTAGCTTGCTGGAGTATTAGAATTTTGTTAGCATTATCAAATCCCTTGTAAAGTATAATGGTTGAAAGAAGAATAACAATTTCATAAGATTAAAAGGTTATAAATGAAAACTAGGGAGATTAGTTTTTAAAACTCAGTTGAGGCTTCTTTTGATAACAGATCTGGTCTCTTTTATTTATTAATTTCTTGTCAAAAAAAAAAAGAAAAAAAAGAAAAAGGATGTTAATTGTATCATGAATCCAGTGAATGAATCCAAAAGAGATTATCTCACCGCAAAGTAAATAAAGGAATTATTAGTAAGCTATATCACACGTACCCCTCAAACTCACTTGAGTTCTACTTTGAAGTCTCTCCGTTTATTGTCCAGGCATTCCAAATTAATCAAAAGCATGGACAATAACTATATGAGGGTGAGTGTATAATCAATACTCACGTTGCTTCTTTTGCTAATCCCTTGTATCCCTTGTATCAACCATTAATGCGATCACTATATATATATATAAGAATTTATTTAATAAATGAAGATGATGATGATGATGGTTATAATAGTTGATGATTAGAGTTAGTCTCCACTAATTGAGAGGAGTACCGAGCAACCTCCTTAACAACAAAGCTGTCTTGCTTAGACATATATGGATATTTACAAAGGGGTTCATGAAGTACTAGTTTACACTGATCCTCCATCAACAAAATTTTAGGTACTTGAAGTACTTCCTTAGGTGAAGAATGACTCGAGTATATATACTTTTCTTCTAGTTAAGACTCCAATACATCCTTGAGGATAAGGAAACTAAGGAATAAACTACAAGAAATATAATTATTCACTAATGTCATTTAACTGTAATTTAGAATAAATTAAGGATATTTAAGGATTGTATTGTTTTTGTTTAAGTTGTTGGTATGGAAGGTTGGAGGGAAACTTATTTCTTTTAACAAAGTGATATGAGTACGTCTAACCTTATTATTATCATTGAATCTAGTACTTCATGGTCTAAGCTGATCAAACAAACCCTGATGAACCCATTTACATCAGATTTAAAGCAAGTGATCTATGATAACATGACTAACCCTAAGAGACGGACACACCAGACCTTTGTAGTATTCAAGAGTCAGATTTCGAAATAAGCCCCTTCATTCCTTCTGTATAAGAGTTTGTTTACGTATCTCTTGATTTGTGGTTCTTTGTCCTTATTGAAGACTCGCTACCCCTAAAATGCCACGGATCAATTTTGTCAAAATTTATTTAAGAACCAGAACTTCATAATACTGTTGGACACCCATGATTGTAGATTAATTCATTAGAATTTCCGATGGTCACTTTGATAGATTATCCCGGTGTCAGATTAATATGAAATTATTTGCATCAATTATAAGTGAATAATTAGTTGAATTGGCAAGGAGGTGAGAAACTAGAATAAATTGCGATGCATGCTAAGTAGTGTATATATACTTCAAACAAACTTCAAACAATGATTAACTAATCTAGCTGAAAATTGTGAAATCAATAGTTGTAGAAATCGGAATCATTTCTTGGCCTTGTGTAATACCTCTAATCTAAAATACTGTATTTTATTTTTCTAAAGTATTTATTTTATTTTACTGGTGATATTATTATTATTGTAATTATTATTGTTAATTATTATTATGATATTGTTAATCACTATTAGTAGTATTATTATTTTAATCCAAGCCCAATAAGTCAAGCCTATTCTCCTTTTCATTTCATTTTATTTTCCTTTCATGCTAAGCCCACTTAAGCCAAGCCCACTTCTTATTTTCATTCTTTTTCCCCTTTCTCTATTTTTGTCTAAGCCCATAAGCCCACTATCTATTTTTCTCATTCTTCATATTATTTATTTCTTTTAATTAAAGCCCAAAACCCATTAGCATGAGATTCTTACCCATTAACCCAAAACTCAATTCTAATCCTAACCCTAATCTTATTTTCAAAATCATGATCTTAATAAATCCTAATCCAAATCCAAATCTAGAATCTAATTTAAATATTTAATTCCAATCCAAATTTCCATCCTAATCCTATCTTACAAAATTAAGCAATCTAGCCTAATTAGAGTCCAGGTTCAAAGAACCTAAACATTTCTTCCTCTTCTACCTCAAGAGAAGCCTTAATCCAACTCTATCCACCTTCGTCCTTCTTTCTCCTCATGAACAAAAGGATCCAGATCTTGAAGTGCAAATTGAGGAGCATGCTAGGGGATCAAAAATTAAGTAAGTAATTTATTTTTATCAAAATTTATTTGATATAAATTTGTTTATTAAAATCATGTCCATACCAAGATCTTCATGAATATTTTTATGTATCAAAACATAACCAACAATCTAACAAAAGTACATATGAAGATCTATCATTTATAATTTTAATTTATATTTTTTTCTGAAATTTTGTTTATAACAAAGAAATAAAAAAAAAAAAGGACCTTGCCTGCTCTCGGCCAATGGCCGAGAGCCTGCAGCAGGCCACCCGGGGCGGTTGCACCCGGGTCAATTTAGTGCACAGTGGGATGGGCCGGCCCACTGTGCATACACCCTCTTTATTTAAAAAAAAAAAAAAAATTTAAAAGGTTTGCAGGCCGGCCTGGGCGGGCCTGGCCCGGGTCTGGCCGGGCTGGGCTGCACCAGAGCAGCCCAGAGCAAAAAAAAAAAAAAAAAAGAAAAAGAAAAGGAAAGGAACAAGGAATCTGGACCAGGCCTGGGTCCAGCCTGGTCCAGCCCGGGCCTGTACATGGGCCTGGGTTTGGGCTTGTGGTTAAATAAAAAGAAAAGAAAAAGGGAAGAAGAAAGAAAGAAAGGTGAACTTGCAATTAAAATAAATTATTAAAAAAAATATCAAAATAAAATAGATAAAAATATAAATAATATTTTATAACACTTCTAATTTCTATGATAAAGTTTTAGACATATAGCAACATGAAATTAAATTCAAATCACCCACTTTAAAACCATATACCTTAATGGTAAAATCTAGACCTTGTTGAATATCTTAATGATTTAAAGCTTATTAAAAGTCTAACACAAAAATTAGAGATTGGTTTAAATTAAACCTACTAAATTCACTAAACCTAAAGAATCATATTTCTAACCCCTAAACTAATTAATCAAGATTTAAACTTCTTAAAATATTCTTTTAAACATCTAACAATTTATATTGAAATAATTTATGTAGATTTACTGGAGCCTTATGATTTCAGTGCTTTGGATTTGCGATTGAGCTCAGGTGAGTGTCTCTCTCTCTCTCTCTTTCTCTCTCTTTATTTATTAAATGATCGCAAATATTATTTTATATGTGATGTAAATTGTTGAGTAGTTTCTTATGTGACATGTTTATGTGTGGAGATCATCGAGCGTGGGGGTGAACGGTCATCTCCTGTTATTTTACATGTTGGGTGTATAGAGATATGATATGCATGACTATTGATACTTGTTAGAACCCTCATGTTTGTCCTATGTATATCTAGAGTATTGTTGTAGACATATCAGGATGTAGCATGAGGGTATTTGAGATGGATATTGGTGGTAATGACTTGATCTAATAGAACTTAGATGCATGTATATGTTGTGATACCGAATATTGGGATATCATGTTTAATCTTAATAAAAGTGTGAACACTTGAGGATTTGGGAATCAGATTAAATTGTTAGAGTGAGAGAGCTGAGCTTGATTATAGTTATATGTTGGTACGCCAATTATTATATCAGATTTCTTATTGTGTATTGATACTAGATGATTATGGAACTATTGTAATCATTTCTTGATTGTATTGACTTTGGATTGACCTGGGACTTGTGCTATTCATATTGAATGGTGATCAGAGATTAGACAATAATATTATAAGTTGAGTATATGAGGACTATCAGATGATATGTTATTAATGCTAAGTATCAGAAGTAACTATTCTATGTTGCAGCTATTTGAGGACATGTAAGTTATGATTCTACTTTACTTAAAGATTAGAGTTCTTGATGATTAGATGGTACATGGACTATTTCAGAGTTGGACTGTGATTTGGACTGGACTTGAGGTATAGAGGACAGTTGACATATTTTATGTAGAGGACCTCTTGACTTGATATTCTCTCATTGATAATAACTTAGTTGATAATTCATTCAGATATTGAGGTTGACTTGTTACGATGTTCTTTGAGGATGTCTCCTATTCAGATATGATTGGAGTATGCGTTTGACTTGTTGATCTTGAGGACATGCATAGTTATTGATTACACCTATTGATAGAGATTGAATTGTGACGATGGTAATCTAGTCGATATTAATGATCTATACCTTGGAGTTGATAACAGTTAGTAATTAATCTCAGTTATTGGTGGTTATAGGACTAGAACATATTGGTGTTGAGTGAGAGGATTAATTACAGATTCATTGATATGGTAGTTTACCGTTCGGCTTACACTGATACGGACTGATACTTAACGATTGGCAAGGATAGTATTGGAATATAGTTGATGGAATAATTAATGATATCTCTTTAGTGTGGATGGGTGAGATTATGATCAGCTTTAGTTAAGACTGATTATTGAGCAGTAGCTAGACTGTTACTATTATTTTATCCATGTTATTGAAGTTACTGGGAAATGATTGTTTGACCGTAACCACGGTACAGTCCTATTGTTCATCGTATACACGGTTACTGTTACTGTTCACTGTTACTGATATTGTTTACCGTGTATACGATCACTGATTGACTGTTACTGTACTGTTATTGTTACTGTCACCGTATCGTCCCAATGTTTTAGATAATATGGACATTGACTGATGTAACTGAATTAAATAAATAATAATGTAAACGGACTACTTACACCGGGATTGGGGAAATTGATGGAGGAGACAGCGTCTGTATTTTGGGTGGACCTAGGATACAGGTTGCGCAGCCGACTGAGGGTTCCACTGCAGGGTTCCTGGGGGATGACTGGCATCCCATCTGTACTGTTACTGTTCCACTGTTTTCACAGTGAGATTACTGTTACTGTTACTGTTACTGAGTACCTAGCGGTACGGCCTGGTTCAGCGCCAGGAAACTGAGGCCGTGGTCCGGGTATGCACGGGACCCACCTAAAGCATGGACAAAGTCTCTTCCATTGATTTCAATAACTTAGGACCCTGATTGACACATGTAGTAGGCGTAGTATGGGATGCGTCTATTATAGGTGGCAATTGGTGTTCGCTGACATAATAAATGAAAATAAACTGTTAATGTATTGTGACTGACATTAATCACCTGACTGTATATTTATATTACTGTGATAGACATATAACTATAACCCTGACCAGACTTGGATACCAGCCTAGTGACATATGATAGGTTACCTATTGTGACATCAGTTGCTTACTTACTATTGATCAGTTGTTGCCTATCTTTATTCGTGTTGTTATTATGTTTATTACAGTTCTATTATTTATCTGTTATATGGACTCTTTTATCTGTAGTTGCTCTTATTACTATTTATGCACATTGTTTCTTCTGCACGAGCTTTTCCCCTTTACACACACACTCATTATGGTCGCGTTCTGACGACCCTGGATTTGCACGTCCAGATATTGGACGGTTGGTTTCCTTTGTGCAGGTGTTCGTTGAGGCCGTATGCTTCGCGAATAGCTGGAGCTTCTTCCTATTCTATTCTGGTACTCTTATCTTTTTAGCTTTCATATTATTTCCTGATTCTTGTCATATCAGTTCAGTTCTTATTCCAGTCATTCTTCTATCTCTTGATTCATATGATATCATGCGTGGTTGTTTATATGTGGTATTGCAGTAGTCATGATTATTACGTTTAGATTTATAGCTTGTTTCAGGTTACAATCGAGGCTTAGCGTGTATACGTGGGGTATTTTTCTCGCGTATATGCGTCGCCATAACGTCTCCGTATCTTTAGGATCGGGGCGTTACAGTGTGGTATCAGAGCCTAGGTTCGACATAAGGAGAACCTAGTTCCTACCTGTAACCTGAGACAGTTATGTTGACACTGCAATATACATATACTATTCACGTGATAATATTGACTCCATTTGGAAATTGATCGTCCTCCCTTTGGAACTCCGTTTTGATCTGTTGATATTCATGATTCCAACACTCCAATTAGAGTGATTTGGATGTCCATCTTGATTTCTATCCTCTTTCCGATTCTATTTCCCTATTTTTGTCTCTTGAGATTGGTCTCTCTGTATTGAAGCCAGTAGCAAAGATCAGAGCGCGCAGCGGAAGCATAGTGGAATCATGATGTACTCAGAAGCGACGTGAAAGCTTGTTCGTTTTCTCTCTTGATTCTAATTTTCTAACATTCCCTACCTTATCGAAATTTCGAGGACGAAATTTTTATTAAGGTGGGTAGAATGTAATACCTCTAATCTAAAATACTGTATTTTATTTTTCTAAAGTATTTATTTTATTTTACTGGTGATATTATTATTATTGTAATTATTATTGTTAATTATTATTATGATATTGTTAATCACTATTAGTAGTATTATTATTTTAATCCAAGCCCATAAGTCAAGCCTATTCTCCTTTTCATTTCATTTTATTTTCCTTTCATGCTAAGCCCACTTAAGCCAAGCCCACTTCTTATTTTCATTCTTTTTCCCCTTTCTCTATTTTTGTCTAAGCCCATAAGCCCACTATCTATTTTTCTCATTCTTCATATTATTTATTTCTTTTAATTAAAGCCCAAAACCCATTAGCATGAGATTCTTACCCATTAACCCAAAACTCAATTCTAATCCTAACCCTAATCTTATTTTCAAAATCATGATCATAATAAATCCTAATCCAAATCCAAATCTAGAATCTAATTTAAATATTTAATTCTAATCCAAATTTCCATCCTAATCCTATCTTACTAAATTAAGCAATCTAGCCTAATTAGAGTCCAGGTTCAAAGAACCTAAACATTTCTTCCTCTTCTACCTCAAGAGAAGCCTTAATCCAACTCTATCCACCTTCGTCCTTCTTTCTCCTCATGAACAAAAGGATCCAGATCTTGAAGTGCAAATGAGGAGCATGCTAGGGGATCAAAAATTAAGTAAGTAATTTATTTTTATCAAAATTTATTTGATATAAATTTGTTTATTAAAATCATGTCCATACCAAGATCTTCATGAATTTTTATGTATCAAAACATAACCAACAATCTAACAAAAGTACATATGAAGATCTATCAATTTATAATTTTAATTTATATTTTTTTCTGAAATTTTTGTTTATAACAAAGAAATAAAAAAAAAAAAGGACCTTGCCTGCTCTCGGCCAATGGCCGAGAGCCTGCAGCAGGCCACCCGGGTGCGGTTGCACCCGGGTCAATTTAGTGCACAGTGGGATGGGCCGGCCCACTGTGCATACACCCTCTTTATTTAAAAAAAAAAAAAAAATTTAAAAGGTTTGCAGGCCGGACCAGATCCGGCCTGGCCTGGGCGGGCCTGGCCCGGGTCTGGCCGGGCTGGGCTGCACCAGAGCAGCCCAGAGCAAAAAAAAAAAAAAAAAAAAAAAAGAAAAGGAAAGGAAAACAAGGAATCTGGACCAGGCCTGGGTCCAGCCTGGTCCAGCCCGGGCCTGTACATGGGCCTGGGTTTGGGCTTGTGGTTAAATAAAAAGAAAAGAAAAAGGGAAGAAGAAAGAAAGAAAGGTGAACTTGCAATTAAAATAAATTATTAAAAAAAATATATCAAAATAAAATAGATAAAAATATAAATAATATTTTATAACACTTCTAATTTCTATGATAAAGTTTTAGACATATAGCAACATGAAATTAAATTCAAATCACCCACTTTAAAACCATATTCCTTAATGGTAAAATCTAGACCTTGTTGAATATCTTAATGATTTAAAGCTTATTAAAAGTCTAACACAAAAATTAGAGATTGGTTTAAATTAAACCTACTAAATTCACTAAACCTAAAGAATCATATTTCTAACCCCTAAACTAATTAATCAAGATTTAAACTTCTTAAAATATTCTTTTAAACATCTAACATTTATATTGAAATAATTTATGTAGATTTACTGGAGCCTTATGATTTCAGTGCTTTGGATTTGCGATTGAGCTCAGGTGAGTGTCTCTCTCTCTCTTTCTCTCTCTTTATTTATTAAATGATCGCAAATATTATTTTATATGTGATGTAAATTGTTGAGTAGATTTCTTATGTGACATGTTTATGTGTGGAGATCATCGAGCGTGGGGGTGAACGGTCATCTCCTGTTATTTTACATGTTGGGTGTATAGAGATATGATATGCATGACTATTGATACTTGTTAGAACCCTCATGTTTGTCCTATGTATATCTAGAGTATTGTTGTAGACATATCAGGATGTAGCATGAGGGTATTTGAGATGGATATTGGTGGTAATGACTTGATCTAATAGAACTTAGATGCATGTATATGTTGTGATACCGAATATTGGGATATCATGTTTAATCTTAATAAAAGTGTGAACACTTGAGGATTTGGGAATCAGATTAAATTGTTAGAGTGAGAAAGCTGAGCTTGATTATAGTTATATGTTGGTACGCCAATTATTATATCAGATTTCTTATTGTGTATTGATACTAGATGATTATGGAACTATTGTAATCATTTCTTGATTGTATTGACTTTGGATTGACCTGGGACTTGTGCTATTCATATTGAATGGTGATCAGAGATTAGACAATAATATTATAAGTTGAGTATATGAGGACTATCAGATGATATGTTATTAATGCTAAGTATCAGAAGTAACTATTCTATGTTGCAGCTATTTGAGGACATGTAAGTTATGATTCTACTTTACTTAAAGATTAGAGTTCTTGATGATTAGATGGTACATGGACTATTTCAGAGTTGGACTGTGATTTGGACTGGACTTGAGGTATAGAGGACAGTTGACATATTTTATGTAGAGGACCTCTTGACTTGATATTCTCTCATTGATAATAACTTAGTTGATAATTCATTCAGATATTGAGGTTGACTTGTTACGATGTTCTTTGAGGATGTCTCCTATTCAGATATGATTGGAGTATGCGTTTGACTTGTTGATCTTGAGGACATGCATAGTTATTGATTACACCTATTGATAGAGATTGAATTGTGACGATGGTAATCTAGTCGATATTAATGATCTATACCTTGGAGTTGATAACAGTTAGTATTGATCTCAGTTATTGGTGGTTATAGGACTAGAACATATTGGTGTTGAGTGAGAGGATTAATTACAGATTCATTGATATGGTAGTTTACCGTTCGGCTTACACTGATACGGACTGATACTTAACGATTGGCAAGGATAGTATTGGGAATATAGTTGATGGAATAATTAATGATATCTCTTTAGTGTGGATGGGTGAGATTATGATCAGCTTTAGTTAAGACTGATTATTGAGCAGTAGCTAGACTGTTACTGTTATTTTATCCATGTTATTGAAGTTACTGGGAAATGATTGTTTGACCGTAACCACGGTACAGTCCTATTGTTCATCGTATACACGGTTACTGTTACTGTTCACTGTTACTGATATTGTTTACCGTGTATACGATCACTGATTGACTGTTACTGTACTGTTATTGTTACTGTCACCGTATCGTCCAATGTTTTAGATAATATGGACATTGACTGATGTAACTGAATTAAATAAATAATAATGTAAACGGACTACTTACACCGGGATTGGGGAAATTGATGGAGGAGACAGCGTCTGTATTTTGGGTGGACCTAGGATACAGGTTGCGCAGCCGACTGAGGGTTCCACTGCAGGGTTCCTGGGGGATGACTGGCATCCCATCTGTACTGTTACTGTTCCACTGTTTTCACAGTGAGATTACTGTTACTGTTACTGTTACTGACTGATTACCTAGCGGTACGGCCTGGTTCAGCGCCAGGAAACTGAGGCCGTGGTCCCGGGTATGCACGGGACCCACCTAAAGCATGGACAAAGTCTCTTCCATTGATTTCAATAACTTAGGACCCTGATTGACACATGTAGTAGGCGTAGTATGGGATGCGTCTATTACAGGTGGCAATTGGTGTTCGCTGACATAATAAATGAAAATAAACTGTTAATGTATTGTGACTGACATTAATCACCTGACTGTATATTTATATTACTGTGATAGACATATAACTATAACCCTGACCAGACTTGGATACCAGCCTAGTGACATATGATAGGTTACCTATTGTGACATCAGTTGCTTACTTACTATTGATCAGTTGTTGCCTATCTTTATTCGTGTTGTTATTATGTTTATTACAGTTCTGTTATTTATCTGTTATATGGACTCTTTTATCTGTAGTTGCTCTTATTACTATTTATGCACATTGTTTCTTCTGCACGAGCTTTTCCCCTTTACACACACACTCATTATGGTCGCGTTCTGACGACCCTGGATTTGCACGTCCAGATATTGGACGGTTGGTTTCCTTTGTGCAGGTGTTCGTTGAGGCCGTATGCTTCGCGAATAGCTGGAGCTTCTTCCTATTCTATTCTGGTACTCTTATCTTTTTAGCTTTCATATTATTTCCTGATTCTTGTCATATCAGTTCAGTTCTTATTCCAGTCATTCTTCTATCTCTTGATTCATATGAAATCATGCGTGGTTGTTTATATGTGGTATTGCAGTAGTCATGATTAGTACGTTTAGATTTATAGCTTGTTTCAGGTTACAATCGAGGCTTAGCGTGTATACGTGGGGTATTTTTCCTCGCGTATATGCGTCGCCATAACGTCTCCGTATCTTTAGGATCGGGGCTTTACACCTTGTAAACGTATCTCAACCTAACATTAATGTTAGCCGGTAAATCCATCATCACTATGTAGTAGAATTGTAACGAGATTGCGGTAATGGTAATATTTCTCATCCTAATTTGATAAGACTTATCTTGTAATCAAGAATGAGTAATCCATCATGATGTCTAAGACAACCGTCACAAATATTAGTATGTAGTACATGTATAACTGATGATATAAGTAAAATTTGTAAAGTAGATGTCAGTGAATGAACTAGAATCTAATTTTGCTAAGCACAAAGAATAATTAGAATTCAACACGGACTTAATTTCTAACTAATGAACTACTAAAGATTGCTTGTGATAATTGTGTATATATATAAGTAGATGGTTAAATTGGGTGGTGAGAGTGAACAACTGTCAACATCAAGTATGCAGGACTGTGAATAAGGAGTTGAAAATTTTCAAATACGACGATCGAGCATCAAAGGTATAATTGAGAATTTTGTTTTACTGCAAGACTTATTCGCGTGAGTTAAGCATAAATATGTTAGAGATGTGGATAATCGTGGGATAAATTATTGAATGATTGATACACGCGACATGGCTGTTGCATATGGACGTCCCTAAAGTAGAACATATTAGTGTGTATATATGTGTGTTTCTATATAAGCGCCCACGCACAAACGAATGAGGGTATGGATGTGATAATTATTTAGTTAAGTCATCGTAGATTCTGTTGAATGACAAATCCATAAATGCAGACTACTATAGATTATTTTTAATTATCGACATATATAATTTGCATGATCAAGAAGACTGAAAACCGATAACGAGAATAAGAATTCCACCTATACAAATGGGATGAGTAGATCACCACAGTGTTAACTTTTAGTTTCTATGCATGCTGAAAAACACCTAGAGGGGGGGGGGTGAATAGTTGTAATTGCTAATCTAACAATCTTCTTGAAACGAAGATGAATGAATGATGCAACGATCTCTCAAATAAGACTAAGAGCCGAATACCCCGTGAAGGGTTCTGAACTCCTTCCTCCTGATTCCCCTAGAATGGGTTAGAGGTACGCAATGCAACCTTATTGTATGAGAATTGATCGAACAAAGAATGAATAATATGCAATGAAGAAATGCACACATATATCACAAGGAATGAAACAAGATCTCAAGCAAGTAATTTGAAAGCAATAGAGTGTAAGAGAAATTTAAAGCAAAATGGACACAAAGCAATCGCAAACACAGGATGTTTGTTTCGAGGTTCGAGCCACCGCTCTACTCCCCGCCTTCACCTCCGTGAAGGGTTTCCACTATCCACCGAAGACGCTTACAACGGTCTACCAAAGACCCGAGCACCGAGCTCCATCACTTACAATAACCTCTACCGAAGAGGTGTCTCCACAAGAACAAGAAGAAGGAACAAGTAGCCAAGTGATCACCAAAAGGATCACAAACTTCTTACAACACTTTCTCTTTACAACTTCCTTATAGAATGAGGATGGGAATTTTGGCTCTAGAAAAGTGTAGTGAGAAAAACTCAGTTGTAGAAAGATCTTTACTAGAAGACACAACTGAAAACTAGCTCAAGAATGAAAGGGAAAATGGAGAGCTTTGAAACTTTTCTTCTCTTTGGAAACTTAGGTATTTTTCTTGGTGATTTTTCAAGAGACCATTCTCCTCTATTTATAGGGAGAGAAAGGGATTAAAGCACTTTAAAATAAAGCTTATTTGATTAGAAACTAATCCCTAAAATCAGAGAAAATCTGCTTTCAAAACAGACCAAAAACAGATTTTCAGAATTTCACCAAAGAGGAAAGAGCCGTTGGGGCTTTGCAGGCTTGGCGGTCGACCGGTCCGGTCGACCGTCCGCCTTGCTGGCATATAGCCGTTGGACTCGGGTCGACCGTCCGGTCGACCGTCCTCTAGAAGAAACACAATTTCTGAAGGCGGTCGACCGGGCGGTCGACCCAGAAAACCCGAGAGCAATACTGCAGACAGTCAGTCGACCCGGCGGTCGGCCGGCAGACATGCACAAGCGTGCACGTCCTGACACAAGCTCCGGTCGACCGGGTCGGTCGGCCGGTTTCGCCTGAAACAGAAAAACAGCAGCAAGACAGAAACTTGGAAATTTTTGTAAAATATTTTTGAAGATAATTTTGTAGGTATATGAAGTTAAGTATCATGTTAAAAGATAGTTATACATGGTG
This sequence comes from Agave tequilana, assembly GCA_038442645.1. Taxonomy (NCBI): domain Eukaryota; kingdom Viridiplantae; phylum Streptophyta; class Magnoliopsida; order Asparagales; family Asparagaceae; genus Agave; species Agave tequilana. The sequence goes on along the minus strand of JAVJIF010034833.1, from coordinate 194 downwards.
TAAACAAGATATAGAATTTGTAAGGATTTTGGAATCATGTATAAGAATCAAGGCATGAACTTAAAATAAATACCAAAACGAAAAGCTGTATTTTTGAAAATGTGTGTGTGTATCCTAGAGCCAATATTCTACAACCTCAAACTTTAACAAACTATTTCTTACATTGGTTCTAAGGACTACAAGTGCTTCAAGTG